>JAYJMG010018454.1:0-10614 GCA_036873935.1 Stomotoca atra
TTGAAAAACGTCAAAATGAAACTCGGGCTATTAATCCCAAATTGCCCTCAAAGTCATGCTATTACTAGTACAAATCATCCTTATTTAATTTCGACCATTTTGGTCATAAAGAAAAATGAGTTTTGCCTAGCTGTTTGACAATTTTAATCTAACAAAAACGTCAAGTAGTTTTTAACTTATTTTGTTATCAGAAAGGTATAATATCTCTGTACTTTTTTACGATTTCTCATGCATAAGGGTTCTCTTTGGTAAAATATCAAATTCCGTAAATTTTGAGGCTTGCTAGTTGTACGCTAAATAAATGTGTTTTCAAGGCAAACTAAAAATTTGGCCTTTTTTGTTTATCTTTTTGTTTGTTTTCGGCTTTTTAATGGGCAACATGGTTATAAGCAACTGCAAAAAATTGTTTTTAACAATTTTTCTAAAAGAAATTTTCTTAATAACCAATTTTTTTATAAGCAATTTCAATTTGTAATTCGACAACATTCAATGATTTTGAGACTCTAAAGGTTTGGAAAGGGGAGTAAAAATAGTAAAGTGGTGTGATTTCATGAGCAGGGCCTTTGATCTTTTTTCAATTTCTGATGAGCAACTAATAAGCAACTTTGCTACCAAGGCCAAGGTACAAAAAACAAACAAAATACAACAAACAAACAAACAAAAAACGCAAGTATCTCAAAGTGGGATATTTAATCTCAAGCGAAGCAAAAATCTAACTGAAATTTATTTTTTTCAGTGCTGACTAATTCTTTTTTACCCACAAAGACCAAACGCTATTTTTTGCATCTCATAATATCTCATAATAAAAAAGTGACTTTTGCTTTTAAGTTTTTGTTAATATGCGCTGGATTTTTTCTGGTCGGGTTTCTTCTGATTCTTACAGCAATTTGGTCAAGAAAGATGGCAAAAAATCTAAATCAATATTTACCTTTTTAACAGTACGAAAAAGTTTCACTGTGTTTGTTTGTTTGTTTGTTTTTGTTTATTCCCCACCTTTTAAAATGTTTTTAAACACAATTCTGCATAAGACCGACAATTCTGCAGTTGTTTCAAACTGTATCGAAATCAAAATCAAAACTCAAGAAAGTAAAACAGCAGCAAAAAAATGATCGGAAAAAGAATTCTTTGAGAAGGCTGAACTTGAATATTACGTCATTCATTGATCGACAATATCGTGTGATCTGATCTGGTCCAATGTACACACTCTTCATAATTATGATGCGGTTTGTACTAGTAATAGCATGACTTTGAGGGCAATTTGGGATTAATAGACAGAGTTTCATTTGATGTTTTTCATAATAGCTATTTGAAAAACGCCAAAGTAAAACGAGAGCTGTTAATCAAAAATTGCCCGAAAAAGTATTGCAATTCTTGGTTAATCGTAATCGTGTGTTTTTTTTAATAAATTTGAAACGAGCGGGCCGAGTACAGTTGAGCGGGCTTATTACTATTAGGCGGACCGATTGCGGATTATTAGTGCCCTATAGTTCACCTTCGAGTCCATATGTTTAATCATAATTTCGTAAATACATTAAATCCACTTTGCTCTTGTAGCTTAGAAACGGAATCAGTTATCCATTTTTTTCTGTGTTGCCAAAATTTTAGTTTGATGCGTACCACTCTCTTCGATGAAGTGTGTATTATTGCGGAAGGTTTCATCCTTTTTAATGAATTAAAGAAAATTGATATTCTGCTTTATCATGAACCTAAAACGAAGCCAATAGAAGAATTTTGAGAAGTTCTATTAAGTTCATATTATCTGCGAAAAGATTCGAGGCTACGTTGTTGTAAGAAAGTCTTGAAAATGTCTCGAATTTGTTTTTTCTTTTCTAAATGTTTACCCCAACCGTTCTGGGGTTCTTGTCTTGTCATTGTCCAGTTTTTATCAATCTTGGCTATTTTTTATAGTTTATTTATAGTTTATTTATATATACTTATTTACATGATGTAAATGGTTGTTTGTATTTGTGCTTTAAATTTTGATAGAAAAAAAAAATAATAATAAAAAAATAGTGCCCTGTCAAGTACTGCATACTGTACAGTGTTGTAATTAGGTATACGGTTATAAGCAAAATCGATTCTTAGGTCCAGTACGTCAAAAGTCTGATATTAAAAATCCTCAATTTTTGTTTCAATTTTTTCTAGTAGTTCATAAATTCATTTGTTTTATTTTTTTAAATATTAGAGAAAAAAAAATTTGATTCGTCCATCTATTTTTATTTGGTTGAAACTCGCGTATCAATAAAGGCGAAGACATCAAATTGATACCTGAAAAAGGAAGTGATCAAATTTCTTCAAGCGTTCACAAAAAGTTTGAAAAATAATTAAAGAGAATAAAAAACGAAAAGGCAATACGAACTATCTCTCCTTTGGCAATGTTGTTAGCCAATAAGATGTGTTTTTTATTAAAGATTTATTTCTTTTTTTTGTACTACACTTTCTTTAATTTAATTTAATTTAATTTAATTTAATTTATTTATTTTGCATACTGATTGTGATCGTGGTATTTAAAGTAGTTATAATTTAACGTTTCAGTGTTTAAAGTACAAACTTTGATGCTTTTATAAAAATCATGAAATTTATTTTTTGGTAGATGGTTAGTTTGTTGTGAATTTATTTTGGTAGATGACAGTTTATTTTTCAAACATATTGGAAACCTGATGGTCAAAAAAGTATGAGTTTCAAGGAAGTTCAAAGTACTCGCCTCCAGCAGTTAATACACCATTTTAACTGAATTATGGACGGATAGTAGCCACGCATACCTTATAGGACCATGCCTTATTCGTCGGACAAAAGTGACAAAATTTATTGAAGGTGACAAAATTTTTGTCCGAAGAAAAATTTTGTCCGACGAAGTTTTGTCCGATAAGGTATCTATCAAAAATAAAAAAATGAAATAAAAAAGCCGGAACCAAAATCAAAGGCTTTCTGGCCAAAATCCGAAAAAAAGAAAGTGTAGGGAAATGATGATACTGAAATGAAAGTGAAGTAGGAGAGCCTTCAAGGGGTCAAAAAGAATGTTTTTTAAAATTATCTCCCTGAAAAAAGACATTTTCACCAGTCAAAATAAAAAATTCAGGATGTTGCTAATTTTATTTTATCAAATTTTGAATCGAATAAAAAACAGGAAACTAAAGCCAGGTTAATTGGAGACGGTAACACACGCACATAACCACGTTTATTTCAAACAATGAGAGTTCTTGTGGCTTTTTATTTCCCACATAATGTTCCTAAATAATCAATTATCCTAAGTATAGCGACCTCGCTCCCAGAATTGCTACTACTTTTTCAGAAAGGAGAAGAGAACATGGGAATGAGGGAATGGGAATGAAGCTGTAGGTATAGTTGCGTAAAAACAAACACTGAATTAATTGTTTTAAGTCTCTATCCTTTGAACGAGCTCATTAAATTCCTTAAATTGCAATTTGATTATTTTTTAAAGCACGTCATGCCACTTACTAATAAGTAATTGTGAGATGTGGCATGCTGGACCAGTCGAAGTTGCAACTATATCCGAGATATTCCAATTACATTTTCAGCACAATTTAATGAGCTCGTTGAGACACTTTAGCCAGATGAGACTCCCGGCGTCTTAAATATATATGTTACGTCACATATTTGACCTTTGATATTGGGTGAAAATGACAACCTTGTCTTCAGGATCATTTTCCGCTTTCTCGTACATGAACGGCCCTATATATCCAAAAGCGAAAATAAGCTCGTTCCCAGAGCCGTTTTATCTTTCTGATTAGGGGGATGACAAGACGAAATTTTAGCCAAAAACAAAATTTAACACTGACGCAACAACAAAAAATCGCTTCAAAGCATGGTCTTTGGTGCCTAATAAGTTAATTTACCGAACAGGAAACCTCTGGTATGCATTTTCTTGTAAGAAGTATGCAATATATGAAAAAGAAATTGAACATTTTTAAACGTAATTTGATGAAAGACTGATCATCTATATGTTTTTTTAAAGTTTGTTTTCCTTTATTCACTTATTTATTTATTACCAAATTTTCCAAAAAAATATGAAAACAAGCCTTTGATCAAATTTTAAAACTAAAAATACAGACATGTATAACTCTTGATGCTCAGTATCATAACCTGTGGCAATTTGAAGAAAGCCCCTTTCTTTATGCTTTTGTTATTTTTTTGTTTTAGGTAATCATATGCCTATATTTGTTGTGTTTTGACTGAAAATTAATAAATGTTAAAGAAAAAATTAGAAATTGGTAGAATGGTACAATAGATTATACAGCATTGTGGTTCCTTCTCTTTCTCGTATTTCCATGATTTGAATATGGAGAATTTTATTATCCAATGCAAATTGATAGGAGTCTTTTTCCCTTCTAAGCGACATAGATTTTTATGGAAAGCAAGTTAAAAGCCGTTAGGGTAAGTCCAGATTGGATTTCATCATGACTGATATCTCTGAAGCTCCTAAACTGAACTTACGGTGACGAATATTCAAGTAAGCTCGAGACACATGATTACTTCATCATCAAATTGACACCCTTTTGAAAAATTCTCATATATTTCACGCAATCACATATACACAACTGCTCAAAAAACTCTTCAATAAAATATCCTACAATATATATAAAAATTTTAAAATGTATTTTGTAAATGCAAAAACTGACTAAGAATAACAAATAAATAAATAAATAAAACAAAACAAAACACGCAGCTCAAAGTCCAGCAATCAGCTCCAAAAATTGAAGAGAATTGACAAAGCTAAAACAGACAGAAAGAAAAGAAAGAGGAAGTCAATCCAACCCTCGTCCCTAGGTACCATAAAAAGAAAGAAATCACCTTCATCATTGACAGTGTCTGCGTTAATTTTTACATACTTCTAAGCAGGAAGGTACATCCATGCTCTGAGACAAAATAATGTAGAATTTATTACTAAGAACAGAAATAAAGAAATTGGTTATCCCTATTTTGAATGAACTTTGTGGCAAACTAGAGAACATTTTTTGGTAAACCATAGTTTTTATTACAAAACCGTAAAAAACCGGTGAAGTTAATTCTTTTTATTTAGAGACATTTTGTGAGATACTTTTTGTGATGAATGATGGAGAAAAATTTGCAATCTTTTATTCCAGGGTAATATTTACAAGAAAATAAAATTATCTGACAAAAAACTTTATCTATTTTGACCATAGAGAAAAATAAGTTATTACCATATTTACAAGGCAGTAGGTAGTTGTTGGAAAGTTTTGATACAGATAACTGTCGTATAATTTTAAACTCGAGAAGAAATGACAAAAATTGTTTAAAGGTTTTTACAGTTACTTGTGCAAGCTAGTGGAATTTTTTAGCAAATCAGTAAATAGTCCGAATTTAAAATTAAATTTCAAATATTTACTACAGGAGCTTTCTTTTGTAGCTAATTTTTTGCGCATCATAGTTGTCATTCTTTCACTCATAATATTTTAATTTCAGTTAAATATTTTCCTTCTTGCTTTAAGTATCATTATCGGAAACTAATATTGCCTCTGTTAATAAACGTCTTCCCAAAATATTTTACAAACTATTTACTAAATGATTTAAATATGTTATCAACATGCTGTGATAGACATTAACAAAATGTCCGTACAAGACCAATCTTTTGGGTTGTTTATTGCATAATAGTTTAATGTTGTTTTTGCATGTATTTTTTTATAATTCGTTCTTACAATTTATTTCTGCCAAGAATTCTTGGAAAAAATGAATTAGCCGACAGTAAAACCTCTATAAAAATTTTTGTAAAGCTTCAAATATTTCACAGGATCTTTAGCTTTTGGCTTGCGTTAAATCATGGCAAGTTAAGGAAAAGCCCAAAATTTTTGATTTTATCATATATTCTCTCAGAAAGCGAGTTTTAAAAGTAGATTATTTTCCGTAGGTAATTCGACATTAACTTCCCGTTTTGGCCTTATTTGGAGCAAAATAAGGCCCAGAAAAGGAATTTGAAGCCAATTTAATGTGTTTCTAGCAAAAATTACGGCCTTTGAGCGGAATTAATCACCTTAAATAAATTCTCTTAAGAAGCATAAATATGGCAGATTTAAAAAGATTTGAAAAAGGTACATAAAATATATAAAAAGGGATCAATATTATTTTTATTTTCATTATTGTTTTTGTTGTTATTATTTATTTATTTTTACAACAACGTATAGCAATGTTTAAAACTGATAAAAGAAATGTTCCATGCTCAGCCTCGTTCCACACCCTATAGGGGAAGGATGCAATAAAGAATTGGCAGACTTTAAAGAAGATACAGACAATTCTGGGGACACAGTATCATAAGCTTGAAGTTTTTCTCCTGTTCTAATTAACCATATATATACATTACATATATACATTCAAGTGTTGCATGTTATGAGTCTTGTGACTAAAAATAAATAAATAATAATGGGAGAAAGAAAGTTACCAGGGATTTTTCTCGAACGAAACGAAAGAAATCATATGATTGAGGTTTGACACAAAATATGTTGAATCCATCATGTTTTTTATTCAGAGTTTTAGTTGTAACCAGGTACTTTTTTTCTTTCTAAATTTACCCCTAGCACCTATTAGATAATAGCTCCCTGTGGTAAAAGCTGGTAAAAGCTGGTAAAACTTTTTCAATTTTTTATTCTGGCGTAATTAGACAAGACAAGCTAATATTCTTCGAAAAAAAAAATAAGACGTGGTTTTACCAGTATTTCAAGGTGAAATCATTTTTAATTAATTTCGACCATTTTGGTCATAAAGAAAAATTAGTTTTGCCTATTTACAAGGCTGCTGGACAACCTAAGTATAATGTCATGTGGTTTTTAACATATTTTTTTTATCTAAAAGACATATCTCTGTATTTTTTTACGTTTACTCATGCATAGGTATTTTTTTGGTAATATATCAAATTCCATAAATTTTGAGGCTTGCTAGTTGTACGTTGAATAAATATGTTTTCAAGGCAAATTAAAAATTCGCCCGAAGTAGCTTTTCTTTATCCCATACGCGTAGCTCCTTTCTTGTTTATCTTTTTGTTTGTTTTCGGTTTTTTATGGGCAACCAGTTTATAAGCAAATGCAGAAAAGTTTTTTTTAACAATTTTCCTAAAAGAAACTTCAGTTTCAGCTTCCAATTCGACAACATTCAATGATTTTGAGACTCACAAGGTTTGGAAAGGGGAATAAAAATAGCAAAATTGTGTGATTTCATAAGCAGGGTCGGTCTTTGATTTTTTTACAATTTCTGAGCAATTAATAAGCAACTTTGCTACCAAGGCCAAGGTACAAAAAAAAACCGAAAAAAACACGAGTATCTCGAAGTGGGGTATTTAATCTCAAGCGAAGCAAAAATCGAATTGAAATTTATTTTTTTTAGTGCTGACTAATTCTTTTTTACCCACAAAAATCAAAACCTATTTTTTTGTATCTCAAAAATTTCAATTTCCAAACAATAATAATGATAAAAAAAATGACTTTTGCTTTTGAGTTTCTTCTGGTTGGATTTCTTCTGATTCTTACAGCAATTTGGTCAAGAAAGATGGTAAATATCTAAATCAACATTTGCCTTTTTAACAGTACGAAAAAGTTTCACTATTGTGCTTTTTGTTTGTTTGTTTTTGTTTATTCCCCAGCTTTTAAAATTCTTTATAAAACATAATTCTGCATAATACCAACAATTCTGCAGTTGTCTCAAACTGTATCAAAATCAAAATCAGAACTCAAGAAAGTAAAAAAAGGCAACAAAAAAAGGCAGCAAAAAAATGCTAAGAAAAGGAATTCCTTGAGAAGGCTGAACTTGAATATTTTTAGAAACTCATTGAGGCCACAGCATAATTGATTTGCAAAAAGTTGTTAGAGCTTTAAATAGTTTATTATACCACCATAAAGTTCTATGCGGTTTTAAGCAAAGTCGATTCTTAGGTCCAATATGCCATACGTCTGATATTTCAAATCCATCAATTTTTGTTTAAATTTTTTCTAATAGTTAATAAATTCATTTTTTTTCATTTTTTCTTTATGGAAAAAATATTCATTTTTTTGAAATATTGAAGAAAACAAAAGAAATTGATTCGTCCATCTATTTTTGTTTGGTTGACACTCGCGTAACAATGGGCGACGACATCAAATTGGCACCTGAAAAAGAAGTGTTCGAATTTCTTCAAACATTTGAGAAAGTTTAAAAAAAATTTTTAGAAAATGAAAATCGAAAAGGTAGTACGAACTATCTCTATTTTGGCGATGTTGGGTTAGCCGATAAGATGTGTTTTTTATTAAAATTTATTTCTATTCTTTTGTCCTAATTTATTACATTTTTAGTTTTTTTAATTAAATTTGATTTTTATATTTTCCATACTGATGGTGGTAATGGAATTTGAAACAGTTCTAATTTAAAGTTTCAAAGTTTAAAGTCCAAATTTTGATGCTTTTATAAAAATCATGGAATTTATTTTTAGGCGGTTGGTTAATTTTTTAATTTTGTTGTGAACTTATTTTGGTGGATGGCAGTTTATTTTTCAAACGTATTGGAAACCTGATGGTCAAAAAAGTATGAGTTTCACAGAAGTTCAAAGTACTCGCCTCCAGCAGTTTATACACCATTATAACTGGTGACGAAAAGTTTTGTCCGACGAAAATGTTGACCGACGAAAAATTATGTCCGACGATTATTCTAAACCAACTGCAGTCTTTGATGTTGTGTTTATTCTGGTTTATTCCACGTTTTAATGATTTTTTATGATTAATATGAATTATCATAGGGCAAAACTTCGTCGGAGAAAAGTGACGAAAATTTCTCGAAGTGACAAAAATTATGTCCGACGAATATTTTGTCCGATATCTACCGAAAATGAAAAAATGAAATAAAAAAACTGGAGACAAAATCAAAGGCTTGGGCAAAATCCAAAAAAAAGAAAGAAAGAAAGTGTAATGAAATGATAATATTGAAATGAAATTGAAATGCGAGAGTCATCAGGGGGTCGAAAAGAAGGAGATGATGCCATGTTTTAAATATTAATTCAAAATATCACCCCCCCCCCCCAAAAAAAAATATTCTATTGGTGCATTTCACTAGTCAAAATGAAAAATTATTTTAACAAATTTTGGATCTGACAAAAGACAGCAAAACAAAGCCAGGTCCATTGGAGAAAGATTTCACTTTGACAGAAACACAAGCACATAATCACGTTTATTTCAAACAATGAGAGTTCTTGTGGCTTTTTAATTCCCACCTAATGTTCCTGAATAATCAATTATCCTTAAGTATAGCGACCTCGCTCCCAGAACTGCCACTTCTTTGATCAGAAAGGAGAAAAGACCATAAGAATGAGGTTGTGGATAAAGTTGCGTTTGCAATTTCGATAAAACAAACACAGACTCAATTCTTTCAGGTCACTTTTTTATGGGCACATCGTGGTCAAACGGTGTGCTAAAAATGCCCTTGGAATATCTCGGATACAGTTTCAACTTCGACTGGTCCAGCATGCCACATTTCACAATTATCTATTAATAACTGGCAAGTATACTTCAAAAAATAATCAAAATGCAATTTAGGGAATTTAATAAGATTCGTTGAGACACTTTAGCCAGATGAGACTTCCGGCGTCTTAAATATGTATTTCGTCACATATTTGACCTTTGATATTGAGTGAAAATGACAACTTTGTCTTCAGGATCATTTTCCGCTTTCTGGTAAATGAAAGACGCCTACATATCCGAAAGCGAAAAGAGTCTTTGAGGCAATCTCGTTCCCAGAGCCGTTGTCTCTTTCTGATTATGGGCATGACTCACCAAATATCAAAACATTTTCCAAATAAAAAATCTATTTTTTCAAACATGCACTCAAATATTCCATTATGCCCCCCTCCCCCCACCCTCCCCAACACACACACACACCCCTGCATTATTTCCAAAATTACAAAATGATAGTTGGTGCATTGCAACTTCCTATCCTTCCCCTAAAATTTGATATCAAAATGGTAGACTGAGTCACGTGACTTTTCTTTACAAAACAATTAAATTCTGCATGAAATATTGTCTTTAAAAGTCGAAATTTTCCAAAAATATTTACAATTTTGAATTCTGTGTAAAATTACTGATCGAGCGATGTGCAGTACAACCAACGCAAATGCAAAAAGGCGTTGCTCCCAATATGCCTATGGGCTTAAAGAAAAGAAAAGATCCTGGGAACGAGGTTGAGTGGCGGTGGAATCAAGTGAGTGACGGCTTTCCAACATTTTGTACTTGAGACACTTGGGACGTTGGAATATCTGAAATTTCAGTAAAAAAAATGAATTGATGGGGGAGGTATTAGGGAACAACTAGAAGCCAGAAAGTCTTGCACGGTGAAAACACTTCCCTGATAGTAAAAAAATTTCTAAAATATTTTACTGAAACCATATTTCATAGATCACTCAAGTCTATACGTACAGTACCAAAAGAATTTACGGTAGACCCAAAGAATGCAAAAACAGTACCCTCAGATTTCACAAAAACGCTTACTACGCTCACTATCGTGAATGTAAAAGAACATCAAAATTGATTTGACTTTCTCGCCGCCGTATCTACAATCATGGTCAAAATAATTGTAGACTATGGCCAAAAATCGAAAAAATGGGTTCCACAAGTATTTTGGAATCGC
>JAYJMG010018565.1:0-10612 GCA_036873935.1 Stomotoca atra
TTTAATAATGAAAATGACAAAAAAATCATGGAAAATGCTTGAAGTGATTTAGTTGATAAGCTTAAATATTTAATTTTTATGATCTTCTTGTGACCCTTTTATTGTGAAAATTGGAATTGTTTTGTTATGTTGTGTTAGATAACCCTCCTGTGGTTCTCATGCCACGTTTCTGTGATACAATGTTTTCAAAAATCTTTCACAAGTATTTATTTTTAAAGCCACTCTAGCAAATCTTTAAACCAAGAAAGTTATAGTAAGTTTGTCATTCTTTGTAAGCTGTTATTTTTTATCATTTTCTATAAATTTTGAGCTATAATCAAATGGAAAATAAGTAAAACATATAAACTTATGAAAAAATAAAAAAAATAATAGCAATAATTTACAATTAACTTTGATGATGCCTTGTAGTGACAAGACGAAATATCAGTAGAAATAAAATATGTCATCAAAAGTAACACTTCTCATTATTTTTTCTCAACAATGAAAAAATAATAAATAAAAAATAAAAATAAAAATAAACTAAAAATAACCAAACAAACTGTGAGACAAAAAGCTTCCGAAAAGCTGACAAATCCTTAACGTGATAATGTGATTCAATTATGTTTTTCTTTCACATTAAGGGTATCAATTTACAATAAAAATGAGAAAAAATAAGCGAGTGTAAAAAAGCCCTACAGTAAATTTGTAAATAACAAAAATTTACTTTGAAATGTTTAATGAACTTAGGTTGCCACTTATGTTCAATTTGTTTGATTCAGGAACGTAATATGTAAATAATTACAGGACGAAACAGTAAAGTTATCTATTATCTAAGGTTCTAGCAAGAAAAACTTTTTTTGTTGTAAAAAAATTTCTGTTTTGAACTGGTTCTGATGAACAGTTTTTCCGTAATAAGATATTTAGCTTTTTAACTGCTAATTGATATGTTACATAATTGAACTTTGATTTTTTTTTCTTGAGAGTAGTCTTTTGTAACCACAGATGACAAGTTTTGAGATATGGAATTATGATAACTTGGACAATATTCTGAAAAAATGGATGCATAAAATGAATCCCAACATAATCGGATGGGTAAAGCAGGTTCCTATAATATTTCACCTGATCCATGGAAGAAAATGTGTCCATTATCAGCCCTTAAATAGATGTCGTTCCATTATGAGCAATTCTCCAGTTGCTTCTCATCTCACCTCCAATAAATGTTTCTCCATTGTTTATTACAAGGCTGACTGCAAATGTTTTATTGACTCGTCATTGTCACTATCCTGTTTGTCTAAATTAATGCATTGTTATGGTTTCTGTTAGATGCTGATGTGGACTTGCTAGTAAACAAAAACAAGATGATAAAAAATAATAAGAGGTGACAACCAATATAGACATGAATATATCAATGCTTTTTCTGTGCTGTTGCAAGAAATTTCATTTCTGACCTTCTTCAAACAAGTTTGAAACATGAGAAACTGTCATGAATCACCTATAAGTATATATATGCTCGATTACATTGTGTTTGAAAATTTGTGACCATGTTCTTTTTAAATAATATCAAAACAGGGCATAAAGCCTAATTTAAACTTATGAAACTGACACAGACATCAGTAGCTTTGTGCATGAGTTTGAAGCAAAACTTGAGGCAAGAATATAATTTTTTTTGCTTCAAATTCTACTTTAAATCATGCAAAAAGCTTCTTACATCTGCCTCAGGCTTAAAAATGTGGTTTGCTTTGAAAAAAAGAAATGGAACAAATTGAACAAAAGAGATTGAATGCCTAATTTAAATGCACTGCTTTTAGGGAGAATTTGCATCACGGCGGAATATAGTTTGTAAAACCATAGCTATTTTTTTGTGTTTTGGTGTTTTTCTATTTCTATTTATGTCTTAATTGTAGTATTGAAAGTTTTTTTTTTAATATCAGTACTTAATAAATTGTTGTTGTTTATTTTCCTATTTATTTTCAATAAATGGTGTAGGCATTTTGATGCAAACAAAAACAAGACATGCACCATCTTAACAATGAAATTTTTATTCAAAAAATGAGAAGAAAATGTAGTAAAACTTGATGTTTTTTATGGAAAAAAAGTTTTCATGGAAATTCTTTTTTACTGTAGCATTTATGCTTATTGGAAAAAAACATTATTTGATATTATGCCCTGTGAAAAACATGCCATGAGGCTTTTTTTCGCTTTCGATTAGTAATTAATTACAATGAACAGACAGCACTTCTTCGCAGATACTTTTTGAATACAAATGACCACAGGTTTTTTGCCATTATTTCCGAAGGCCTATGAAAACGTAGACTGTGATGATGTAGATTCCAGGCCACATTTGCAACTGAACCAGTTGCATTCCAAGCCCTCACACATATGCGATTGAAATATACCTTGCGGTTCTTTTGATCAATAGTGGTACAAGGTGCGCTGCAGGTAGCATAGCGAGATATTTTTTGTCTCACACCAAGAAGAAGAAGCCAAGAAAGGAGAAAAGAAGAAAAAAATGACGTCATTGTGCATGGTGCTTGCTATCTCACACCTAGACAAAAACGAAGCAAAAGAAGATGGGAAAATAAATAAATTCCTTTGAAATTTCCATTGTTTCGGCATCCCTTTGATATTTCACTGGATTTTTTTCAAAATCAATTACATAATTGCTAGACGAGCTGTTTGTTTTTATACTGAAAATCGCGCTTTGATAGCGAACTTGAGAAAAACTGCTTGGTATGGGTTCCAACAACGTTAATGTAGTCATAACAACACTTAGAATGCATAAAGAAATAACTGACATGAAGAATTTAAGCAAAAATTGTCTCATGTGGTAGCTTTGTATTGTGGTGCGTCACTTGATAATTAAGGTGCTACGGCTATACTGAAGAAAAGAAAAATTAATGAAACTTCATGCTGTAAGTATATTTGTTTTCATAATCGCCGGTGCCGGTGCTCACTTCAATAGAAAAATTGAGATTTTTACTGGATGATTGGTTATGGTTACTTTTCTTTCCCTGGAGAAACCTGATAAAAAGAAGATAAACAGCAAGATTTGATCCAAGATAATTGTAAGCATATAATTGTGGAATATTTGAAGAAGGTGAAATATGCTGGTTCCATGGATGTTGGGAGAGTGAAAAGGACTTAATATTTTCAACAGAAAACTTGATAAAGGTTTAAGGATACAGCGTCTTTTTCATCGAAATTTCCGAAAATAATTTATTAGAAAATATTAATCAACTTGCAGTGATCTGTCTACTACTTTAAAGGAAGAAACTTTCGCGGGAAGAAACTTTTGCGGTTTAGACAAGCTGAAAAATTTGATACGTTTCGCGAGAAGAAACTTTCGCGGATGATGACTTTTTGGAAGTTTCGCGGGAATAAACTTTCACGGATGACAACTTTCAAAAGATTTCACGGGAATAAAAAAGGCGTAGAAAAACAAAAAATATATATATAACGTGTTATTTGTACTTCAAACAGCTATTTTTCTTTGCAAGAATAACAATTATAAACTGGAATTACCAAAGTGTATATTTTTCAGAATATTCGTAGATGATATTTCTTTTTTGGAAAATTTTGCGGGAATAAACTTTCGCGGATCACTATTTTGGGAAAATTTCGCGGGAATAAACTTTCGCGGATTTGACAAAAAAACGCGAAACCGTGAAAGTTTCTTCCCGCGAAAGTTTCTTTCTTTAAAGTAATAACTTCATTAGTCCACAATTCCACCAGGAAGTGATTGAAAATGAGCCAAACAACTTTTCCAAACAATGTTCATTCCTACTGTATTAAAATGTAAGTTAAACTCACATTGTTGATTTTGACACCTTTTCATCTTTTTACAGTTATTTGCATACACAAAACACAATTCACAAAGCAGGAAATAAAAAATGTTCAAAAATTACAATGCAAATGAAAATTGAACAATGCAATCATTAGCTTCACATGAAATCAAAAGGAGCCGCATCATACTCAAAGTTAAAACGAGTAAAAATCTTAAAAAGTGTTTTTCTCTAAATCAAAATCCAGGGTATCACAGTTTATGTTAATACTCAAAATTTCTTTTAATATTACCCCCTGAACTTATAATTTTGGTGCATAAATGTTAGTCAAGATATTTGTTATTATAAAAAGGCAATGAAGGCCTATTTTGATAAACTGTGATACCCTTTTTTAGATTAAAATGTGCTGAATATGATGATACAAATTTCAAAAAATTTTGACATTAACTTTTGATAAATGGAACTCAAAATGTGAAAGAGGAGCCATTTTTTTCATTTCAATATAACTTTTGTTTTTCAAAAAAAGTGAAAGTATTCTAAGAGGGGAACTTCACTCATAAACAGCGAAATTCTCAAAATGTCTTCTTCTTCTGAGAGCCAAAATGACGAAGAAATTATTTTAGATTTGTTAAAATTAAAGCCATATGAGCTTGAGGCAACAATTTCACCGAGTGAATCAATTGAAAGTGATTTTTCTTATGGTAGCAGCATAATCATATATTTTCTTACGACTATGACAGCAGCAATGACATGGGAGTGAGGAACAAATTATCTTCCAGACGAATATTTTGAATGATTAACAAAGCAACTGAATAATTTTATCTCTTTTATTTCTTGTTTTTCTTTATTGTTGTCACTTATTTGAAGATATCATCAGGCGCATTGAAATTATTTCGAACAGAAAAAAGGCTCCTACATAGATATTATTTTTGATGTCAGGGCAATTTTGCTTTGGGTATTAAATTTCTTTGCAGGAGAGACTGAAACATCAATAACAAATGTTGTTGAATAGTTGATCTTTTGCATGATGACCTATTTCTTCTAGACGGGGGTAAATATCTTTTTTTTATTAAACATGAATCCTTTGACTGTTTCTAGGGAAATTCTATGTCATAGATTCTCAGGGGTTTAACGAGTTAAAAATATCAACAAATACTTTTATCAAGAAATGAAATAGAAGTAGAACAATATGTAATTTAAATTATTTTTGCATGAATTATATTATGAGTTATGAAGTTATGAAGAGTTATGTGTTGCTGTCTGAAGGAAAAAACCTTACGTACGATAAAAAACTAACTGCAAAAAAATGTTTTTTGAAAAACGGTAGCGTAAGAAAATGGAAAAGAAAGGCAAAGTTCATTCGTTTAGCTAGAGGAAATATCGTAACTTAGACGAAGAGCATCATTCTATGGCTCAATACACATGCACACAACAATCTGGGAAAAACTTGAATGAAAACAGCTTTCTACAAAATGATTGTAGCAGATGAAAAAGCTGTGGTCTTCAGGAAGTTCGCTCTCCACTTTGACAAAAATTATGTAGCCATCGTTTGTGAAGAGTGCTATTTTTTTGAGCTTATAGTACTTGGTAAAACCAACTTTCAGAGTTAGGTGATGATCTGTTGACGCAACCAATAGCACTGTGGCTTAGCTAATAGCCATATCTCGTTTACTTCTACTTTATCAACCCCAAATTGAAAGACAATATGACGGAAAACAGTTCAACTGGATAGATCGATTATGCCAACCAAAATAAAACGAATTTATACAAGAAAAACAAGCTAAAAACACGCTATGCGTTCACCGCCTCATATGTTGAACTGTGCCTTTTGCCTTTTTTTCACGTCACGATCTCACTAGATCCGGTCTCCAGTAAGTTGAAAAGGGGTCAATATTTTGAGGTGAAAATCCGCTCGTGCTGGAGGCGCGAAAGATACTTTTTACACGTGAGCTTGTAAGACTATTGTATTTGGAATAATTGAGGTATACTTAATTAGTTACGAAATGTCAAAAGACAACGCTGTATCCTTAACGAGATGACAAGGTGGAAGCAGCAAATATTGAAGAATGTTTGATTGAAGCTTATTGTGCTCATGATGATAAAAGAATTTAATTTTTTACAAACAGCTATCTGCACACTGACACTGAGTGTTGTATTTAAAAGTATGTATTGGATGAAGAGCATACTCTGGTTCATATGCATCAGACTTTATAAAGACTAAATATTCAAACTATTAAGACCTGAAGATACATTTACAGGACCCAGGCATGGAGAATTACGTGCAAGTAAATTGAGAAAACTTTGTGAAGGATTGTACCTTTTTTCAAACAGTTTATGGCAAACCTAGCTCAGCCTCAGCGTTTGCCTAACAATCCCAATTTCTAGTATAGAAAGCTGCGAAACAGTCCAATAATATTAATCCAGTTGCAAGTAATGTGATCTCCTGTCAAGCAAAGCTGAAAATTTTTTTATAATTTTATTTTTTATCTTTTTATTTTATTTATTTATTTTGGTGTGTGTGTGTCTTTCTCATTTCATCAGATTTTCTACACTTTCATTTGTCTCCTATTTTTGTGAACGTAAACTTTATTTTTTATTCAAGTTGAATTTTATTTGTCCTGTTTCGTTTTTACACTGTTTGAAATAACTTTATCATGCTCTTCATATCGAAAGAAAGAGTTGTGAAATGAGTTTCCATGTTGGTTCACCTGATTATGTTATGTTTTTTATCACTTTTTTTGGAAATCATTTGACTTATAATTGTTGCTATTTTTTGTCATTTATTGAAATTAAGTTGTCATTGCCGAACTATGAAAGAGTACAGATTGATTTCATAACACAGGGCTTCCTTCCATAAATAAAGTGAAATTAGTTGGATAAATCACTGAAAAGTTATGAGCTTTTGCTGTTGAAATGATTTCTTTTTAGGGTCCATTCGTTGGTACATTTTTTTGCCAGCTTTGCCTACAAATTTATGGTAATTGTGCTTGCCACTGTTGCCTTGCAAAAGTGCCAAATAAATGCTTGGAAACCTCTCTTAGCATCCATGTTCTATTTCTTTGACACCAACTTTTGCCGCTGTTTGTTTACAAAAAACTGCAGTCTGCATTCCTGGTTATAAAGTATGCACATCCTTCAAAAAGAAGGTTCAATACGGAGACTACAGTATCTAATGCTGGATTTTGCCGAGAACGGAAAAATTAAAATTTCAAAAGGGCTGCCACTAAAGCAAAGGCAACAGCGGCAAAATTTCCGTTTCTTTGGGACTGGAGACAACCACTCAAAACAGGTAACATTTGAATTTTAATTTTGCACCAAACGAATGGACCCTTACTGTGAATTTGCATGGCCGTAAGAAAATTGCCTGTAATTATTTTTAAACAACAATATTTTTAATAATGAATTTCTTAGTTTATTTGATGTAATAGCTTCAACTTGTAACTTAAATTTGGATGAACATATGTTTTCAAATTAAATAATAAAGTGCTTTTTGTAATTTTCTGCTTGAAAACGCCATTTTATTGTGAGCAGTCAGCCCGTAGTAAAGAAATATACATTATGTAATAATGGTTGTTGGTTTTTGATTGTTTTCTAAGCCAATGGAATGGAATTCAACTATTGTGAAACGTTTGATTAACGCGCTAAAATTTAAAATGACAATTTGAATAAACCACCCGTCTAGCGCATCGCGGTTAGTTTCAATGGAAACAAAAGAGTTCTATCTCTTTCTTTTTTCTACCTCCATGGTAAAGGTAATCATTTTGTGTTCCAGTTAGAGCTTGAAAAACTGATTCAATTAACAAATATGTTATCCAAAATACAGAACATTAAAGATTTTCCTGTAAGGTCATACTGGGGATCAAAATTTAAGTTTACCAGATTCACAAATTAAGGGCCCCATTAGATAGAGCTTGAGTTCTTATACTAGGCGCCCGGGCTCAAAAACTTTGAGCATAATTTCATTAAGGCTAAAAAAAAAAAACTGTAATTAAGGTTGAACATTGGTTTAACATCATTGCACATTTCTTAAAATTTCCACTTTCTCTTCATTGAATTCTCATGAAAGTTTGCACAACCAACAGGCTTAGTCAGCAAAGTGTTCTATAGCTGTCAACCAGCTTGCTAAAAAGACTTTTTCACTCTGCCATGTGAAAAAACGTGAATGACACTGTCCTGTTCCGCCTCTTTATCAAAACATTTAAATCATTTAGTGTAGCGCAGCCTGTCAACTGAAGATGTCATGTTTTTCAAGCTACCTAATCAAAATAAATTTTCCAGGCTTCACAAACAGCAACAACATAAAGCTCGATAATTTCCAAAAAGCAAAGCTCTGTCAAGCACAACAACTAACGTCAGCTCAACATTTTCATCTTGCTGAAAAAAATTCTTGCACCACTCACGGCATGACGTTGTTTTTAATCTTCTTTACACGACATAAATAGCTCCACAATTTTCCCATGCATAAAAACTCTTCTTCGTCTTAAGCTCTACTAATAATTAATTCCTTCACAACTAAACAAACAACAACTCGTAAATTTTCTGAAGCAACCAACCGTGCATTTTTTCGTCAGTGTTCTGTCTGTCATATCTTTCTTTCTTCTTCGTGTATTCGCTAAACAAAACAATGTAAACGAAAACGATCGGACGTTAGGAAAGATAACTCTGCATTGCAAACGTCTTCTGCTGTTGCATTGTGTTGTTTAGTCTATATATTTCTTCTTTTACATTAGCATTTCTTCCCGACTTCTTCAGCACATCCTTCTTCCTTCCTTCCTTCTTTCCTGTTTTTTTTTGTTTACATTTTGCTTCAGCGTTTCAGTTGTTTCCTGTGGCAACGTTTTTCTTAGCCAATCGCAATCCAGAAAATGGCCAAAAATCCTACTTTGAGCCTTCGTTTTGCGATTTAGCGCCTGCCAAAAGTTTCTCTCGCCTCAAATATTTCTAATCGGCGTTGACACCTTAGCCTAACATTTCCCTGATGATTTTCTAGTATTTTGGTATAAGCAGTCCAACCTGGTGCTCAATCTCCTTGACATCACTACGGGAGTTTACACCGTCAACCATAGAACTTCCTAAAATAAATAGGACACACACGGCACGTATTAGTATAAACAGTTAGTATAGGCTTATTATTACCTACGTAGCAGGGCTGAATGCGATACTAAAAAATCCTGTTGTGTGATTGGTTTAGGTGATGTTTTTCGGACATCATGCCGGTTACTATTCGCTGGTATTGCCCGCCTAAATGTCATGGTAACGTCAGTAAAGCTTCTTCTCTTGTCAAGACAAAGCAATGTAACTTTTCATGAAGACATTACATTGCTTGCTTGTGCTATTTTTTCTTGCGTTTTCTAGTGTGAAAATACAGTGATCCATCGAATGAACTTTAGCCTAATCATCATGTAATGCCCAGAAACAGTAGTTTAGGCTTAATATTAATAAGATACAAAAGTTTAGCTTTCGTAATATTTTGATCACTTTTTACGGTGATCATCAAACTACTGAAGTTGAACTTTTGTTTCTGTGTGGAACGCCCGGCAACCAAATGCTGCTTGTGAAAAATATTAAAATCACTTGTACTTAGTGAGAAAATGATGAGCAGTGCAACATTAATAAACCACAACCATAAATCAATATCTTGAACACCACTTGATCATTCAACAGTATTAATCTTATTCCAACCACATTAAAAGCTCCTCCACAGCTCTTATTTATTTTTATTCATCTATTCTTACTAGAGATAGATATTATCAAAGAGATGAGATTTTTAGATTTTTTTTTATCTTATGAATAAGACTGCACATTGGTACAATAGTGCTTTTAACATCATTCTTCACTATTGTTGAAATGCTCTAGAAAAATACCTTTTGTTTTTGTTCTAATGCTATTATTTTTTAGATTGCTGACAAGCCTGGCAGTGTTACACAGCTGAGCCACTTACAATGGATGACTATGAAGGCTTGTCACAAATATATCAAGTGACCATCACACCAGAATCTGCATCTGATTGCCATGGTCCTGAACCGCAACATAAGTGAGTAGACATCATTATCTTTGTTGGTTGTTTATTGTGCACCGAGATTGTCCCAAGATTAGGAGCAGTAAGAAAAATGTAAAGATGAAGAAATTTGTTAATTAGTTTTTCTTTTTTTTCATTTTGTAAAATGCAATAATTTTTAGAAAAATGACCTTAATTTCCAATGTTACTTGGCTGGGTAAAGAGTTCCTATCTTAAAACAACCATTGATTGAGATTTATATGAAGACTTGATTAAGAATTGTATTCAAAGATGTTTGTTTTTGAAAATTATGATATTATGATACTTTTAAAGATAATAAATTTTTTAAAAGTGTTACCTTTTTGCTGACTCAGCAGCATACTCAACGATGTTAACTAGGGGTCCAAAAGTGCTAAAATGGCAGCATCACCATGTTGAATTTATCAGTATTCCTACCAGCTGTATAATATGCCCATGCTTCCCCGGTACCAAATAGTTCAACTCTAACAACTTTCAAGCTAAATGACCATTTGTATAATCTGGGGGTAATGTTTTTTAACAAACATTTCTAACAAACTGAAAACAAACAAACAAAAGCTTGTAATGTGCCATGCCCTAAAACATGCTCTTTTAATTTTAAACATCCGATTTTTAGTTTTTTGCAATTTAAACACACTATATTTCACATTTTACTATCGAATCACCACTAGAAATTGATAAACTAATAATTGGTTGTACATAATAGTATCTTCTAATTTCTTCCACTTTTTTATTTACAAATTTTATTTAGCAGTAAAGAATGGCTGTTGGAAAAAGCTGGATGTTTGCAACTTCTCTTTTATACCTGGCTTTC
>JAYJMG010018675.1:0-10608 GCA_036873935.1 Stomotoca atra
TTATTGCTGATGCCGATCCGAAGAAATATTATGTGAAATTGTGTTGATGTATTTTACTTTATCCCTTTTTCTTTTTCCTTTTTGTTTTATTATTTTTATCGCAGCTTTATTTTTTTTATTAAAACATTTTCGCTTGTTGTATTTTATGTATTTGTCATTAGTGGTCTATGTCATGTGTAATTTTGTTATTTTAGATGCAGACAGAAGTTGTACCACAAAGAGAGGAAGACGAGTGAAAGTGGTAGCACGATGAGGCAAACTTTGCCTTGTTTCAGTTGCCCGACGAAGGGAGAAACTTTCTGTTTGAGAGAGAGGGAGTTCTTTTTTAACTAATAACTAACGATTAAACTTCTTTTATATTGAGAGAAAAGTTTCTTTATTTTATCTAAGACTCCAATAAGTATGAATTTCTTTGATGTTTTTAATCTATTTGCTAGATAACGTGAATATCCGAATGCTCGCAGTCACATCTGTGTTAACACTGTACTGCAAAACTATTTAATTTCATAGATTGAAAAGGCAAAAATTAGTCCATTTAACTTTTTTATTGTAATACGATACTAGTTGTTATTTATATACTGAGAAAAAATAAATTTAACATGTGCTATAATTTAAGTGCAGTATTTGTAAAAGGTGCATTTGTAAAAAAGGTACTCAATATGACACCTTTAAGGTACTCAAATTGAGAAGGTGCCTGTGGCGAAACCCAAAAGGGAGTCACTGCAAAAAGACACCTTTAAAGGAGTCAAAATGAGTACCTTAAGGGAGTCAAAATGAGTACCTTAAGGGTGTCAAAATAAGTACCTTAAGGGTGTCAAAATGAGTACATTACTTTCTTGACACCTTAAAAGGATTAATAATTAGTCCTTTAAGGGTTTCGCCACAGGCACCGTAAAAATAGTACTTTAAAGGAATCATTTGACTCCTCTAAATTTGTCAGTGTACTGTTTGTACTTTTTTGCAATTCTTCTTCGCCAGTCGAAAGAGCACTGCAGGCTGAACAAAGTGTGTGCAGCAATCTTTTATTATTTTTCGCATTTCTTGAGTTACAGAATGTTTTTTATTTGCACAACTTTTTCTATTCAAACTTTCTCAAAATGAAGCCTTTATCTCAAGAACCAATCAAAATCAGGAGTTTTCCACACATACTTTGGTGTGCATATCATGCTTCTATCTCGTGTCAAAATTTTAAAGGAAACCAATAATTTTAAGAAAGTCGGAGCTTTTTTTGTGAGACCTTATCCATTTTCTCTGAGTAATATTTTATATTGTCACAAGTTTCCTTTAAATTCAGAAGACAGAGTCAATTAATATAGACGAGTTGAATGGCTTATTGTTTGATGTTGATGTACGGTGTTGATAAGCAGTGTACATTTCACTTATAAGTTGTTATAGCAACATGGGTCACTTTCAACTTGATGTTAACCATATTCAGCCTTTTATCCTCCCCTAGTACATTTTCCCCTGTAACTTCTGTAATATAAATGAAAACATGCTAAATTTTTATGACTTTTCCTAACTTTTTGCACAATATCTGCTCACTTTTTGCAATGGACAACTTAGTGATATGACCTGAATACCAAAAAAAAGACCAAATGTTTATTTTTTTCTGCAATAGCATGTGATAGGCCAAGGTAAATTAATCTTCTGTTATGTGTGTCCAGGTCAAAAACCAAATACACAATGCGTTTTTTTTAAGTAAAAATGCGAATGCCGGGGTGCTTGTTATGGATGAAAAAAAGTCAGATGCCCTAACTTTTTTACAATTTTTGTCCCACAGCTATTATTAATTTATTTGCAAAAAACATGAAGAAAAACTGATACTAATACCAACTGGCATCTTTTTTCACTGTGTCAGCATGTTCGGCTATCAATGCTTACAAACTAGAATTCATAATGGCAGAATATGCAGGTAAATTTTGTGGTTATTGTTAAGAAGAGAATAAAAAGAACAAACATGCCCATTTGTGTATAAAGATGACACGAAAATCAATTTACTTTGGCCTCATATATTATTTCCACTCAAATTTTGTGGAGAATTCAAATATGACCATTAAAACTTTCCTAATGCTGAATATATTGCCAAAATATTTTATGCATGATGAGCTATAAGCATAAGAAGTTTCATGGCAATTGAACAAGTAGTTTAGGAGATACATAGGGACATAAAATTATTAGAGTTTATTAGAGAGTAACAGTAGCCTATAAATATTTTTGAAAAAAAGGATGGTAAAAAATAAGGCAAATGCGATGGCACAATTTTGGACCTCTAACATTGGATCAATTTACTAACATCCATCAAGTGTATGGTGGGAAACAACTGATAAAGATTTGTTTTCGAGACAAACTTTGCAGAAAAATTACCCCCAGATTTTACTAAAATGTCGTTAACATGGATTTGGATGATCGAGGACACATAGACTCGATGGATATATGATTATGCATACCAATACTTATCTAAAAAGGCATAACAGTTCGTTTGGTATCGTAAATTGACCATGAGAGCATTTTGACCCCACCTTAGTTGCCTTGAGTACTTCGACACATTAAGATAGAAGATCTACTTTGAGGTGAAAATCAAAAACAAAAAATTGGTCAGGTGGGCAGACAGATTTCTGCTGGAACTGAAATGGAACTGAATGTGTTATTGGCCATGCGTTTAGCGTACTTGACAAACAAGGAATAATTTTTGTGAAAATTTGAAAAACGACCACCAAATTTGAAATCAACAATCTCAAATTTAACTACGTGCAAATTTTCAAGAAAATCAGAGTATTTAAATTCAAAATTTAAATTAAGTCCCAACGACCCAGTTTTTGGCAAAATTTCAAAAAACGAACACCGGATTCGAAATCAGCACCCAGGAATTGTTCTGAATGCAATTTTTTAAGAAAAATGGAGCACTCTTCCTATTTATGATGTCATCAGTGGTGTGGTCTAAAAATAATACATTGCATATCAATGGCTTTCTTGCTTAACAGAAATAAAAATAACAATCACAAAACAGACCTGGAAACCCATCAAGCCTTCAACACCTTCTTCCCCAGTTGGACCTTTCAAGCCCTAAATAGTAACACAATATTTCATAAAATATAACACCGTATGAGTCTACTTGCTAAAACAGTTTTGAAATTATAGTCACTTCAGCGTAAGCAAAATACATTGTTACAATTACATGTTGCTAAACACCATTCACAAAACATAACTCACTTGTAGACCATAGTAACCAGGCTCGCCAAACTCACCAGGGTGGCCAGGGTAACCCTAAACACAAACTATTTTTTAGATTAAACCCATTACAATTATCAGCTTCTAAGAAGAGTAGTGCATAAAAAAAAGCATTATACCTGTTCGCCTTTACCACCTATTTGTCCAGATGGCCCAACTGATCCTCTGCTACCCTAAAGGATAAAAAAATTATCTAAAATTCAAACACGTTCAGAATTTTTTAACTCCAACAGCAAAAAGACTGATCTTACCTTTCGTCCCTTTTGTCCAGGAATTCCTGGTAAGCCAGTGGTACCACGCATACCCTTTAAATATGTAAATATCAAATCTTAGAGCATTAACAAGATATTAACTCTTTTAGGCCCACAGAACTTCTATATACGTCATTGTAAACCCGTTTTGCACCCACAAGACAGATATATATATTCGTCATGGTAAATTACGCCTGGGTATATATACTGACTGATTAGTAACCTTTGGTCGCTGAGAACCATGGTTTTTCTATGGGCATTTGCAAACATTTGTAATAATCAATCTTGCTTTAAAGTAATTGAACTGCTTGAATGTTGTTTCAAAATGCAATGCAAAAGAACTTTGTACTGGAAAGAAACCCTCTTACTAAATTTGAGAAAACATCTTTCAAAGAAAAATTATTTCTGTTTTTTTCTATGTATCAAAAATTCTCTGAATGATAGATTTTCTATTTTCACTATATATTTAAAAAAGTAAAAACATTAATGATAAACACAAATAACACATTTTTTATAAAAAAAAAATCAGCGAAAAAATCAGCACTACCTTTTCGCCTGTTGGGCCCACATCTCCAGTGTCACCTCTTCCTCCCTAATACAGAAAAACTTAATAAGAATTTCCTTTATGCTTAGCAGAAAAATGTTTCAAAACAAGTTTCAATTGTTGTGCACAAATACGAATTTTTCAAAAATACAACAAACAGAAGGAAACACACCCACGTCAATAATTTTATCATGGAACATCCACAAAACATATGGGACAGTTTATAATATATTTTTCAAGATTGACAACACTGTTTAAAAAAACTCACGAATTAAGTCATCTTCAAACTGATGCTTGTTTTTCAAAAAACCAGAACTAGAAATGAGTCGTTTCCATTTGTAACACAAATGAAAAAATCAGCCCACCCCCTTTATCATTCAACTCAAACATTCCCATCCCCATTCCTATTTCAAGTACTTTCAAGTACTTTCTCTTTCAACATAAGGGGAGCGCTTTTCCAAAAACACATGAATATACACAGAAATGTCCTTGCATTTGGAAGGAAATATCTGGGCACAGCTCCCAATATGTTTTATCTAGATAAGCAATCATAAACCTTACTTGCATATAAACCGGGTCAAATTACAAGTCTCAGTAGACAAATCTATTTTACCTTTTCCCCATCTGTACCATCGTATCCATTTTCTCCACTAAGTCCAATTTTACCCTAATCAAGAGCATGACAAAAATTATAATCATTGAAAAATCAAAAAATCATTGTAAACTCAAACTGCTACAAAAACAAGACAAGAAGACAACTTTAACAGAAATTTAATTAATAAAGCAGATATTGAGTCAATAGACCTACTTCAGGACCTGTAGGGCCTTCCACACCATGCTGACCTGATGATCCCTATAATGATAAACAAGGCTTTCTAACATTAGAGGCAAGAACAAAAAGGTTATTTCTAACAGAAGATAAATACGGACACATTGGAAATTGGTTCAAGAAACTTCAAGAAAACTTTATTCCGTTGATCTTTATTTGGATCAAAAATTATGAAAAGAAAATCTACTAACCTTGTCTCCTTTAAATCCTGCAACACCGTCACCTCCGGGAGTACCTTTTGTGCCCTACATGGTATGGATAACAGCAACGTTAAATGATCATCTCTCAACTTTTGTACTGATTTTTATTCTTAAATAATTTATTTCGGCTTTTTCTTTTATTCACTTGTTATTTACCAAGTAAGACACTTTTGATTTTCAGATTTTCATTGGTTAACTAACAACAATTTAAAGTTTTCTGGCAGTATGAAGTTTTTTGATGTGCTGGATTGTCAAATTTAAAATAGAAAGCCAAACATGAATACAATCAAGGATTAACAGTTCAGAGTGAATAGCTCAGTCAAATGTAAAAAATGTCACAAAACAAAGCTTCTTAGATTTTACAGCAGCACTGAAAGGTCTATTTTAACATCCAGACCATTTTATATTTACTGATAATTTCAAATCTTTTTCTTAGTAACGTACATTAATATTATGTTGAACAGAGATTTTCAAAAAACACTGAAATAGGATCATTATTCAATCATACTTTTACTTTTAGACTTTTTTCAAAGAACCTACAGATGACAGGGACAAAGTGATTGTAGTAACTAATGTGGCAATAAATTTCCTAATAACCTCAATATTTGCCAAGCAACAGCTGAAAAAATTACAGACAAGTTAGTCCGACACAACTTATGAGGAAAAAACCAATTTTTAAGCACAGGAACAATCCAAATATACAAACCAAACAAGTCATTAATATTAACACAATATTAACTGTTTTTCCGGTCTGTACCGAGAAATATTGCCAGAGGTCTTCATATGGACCAATGTTGCGAGGTGAATACGATGACTGAGGGAAATATTTTCGGTACAGACTGGCAAAGCAGTTAATATTGTGTTTATTAACTGGAAAAACTAAGAAAAAAATTACAAACACAAAGAAAAGAAAACTCGCTTTATTTACAAAACAGAAGACATTGCAGTATCTTGTCTTGAAAATACACATTCATATGCGTGGTTTTCTTTTCTCATGAAGGCAGTCATTGCATTGCAATCTTACTGTTTTGTTTACTTTTTTAAGCTACCATATCGCATTGTCAATGTGAGCGGTGAAATATGAAGCCTGCCATCAATGAGATGGCACTATTTTTCTATATTAACTGGATTGCATAATCACTAGTTAACAAATAGAATGCAGCATGATCTGGTTAAGATCAAATCATACAGAGTGAAATATAACAGCTTTATTACAAATATATAACAGACATTCTCCTGCTTCAATATTGCAATGAAATTTTGCACCAAAAGTGATTGAAATGAAAGATTAGACTATACTATTACTGCACTTGGACTAAACGAGGCTTTCAGTTTAGAGACAAAAAGAACCGTATCAGCTCACCTTTTTGCCTGCCTTTCCCGGGGGACTATGTTTCCCAGCTGCTCCAGGTATCCCCTAAAATTTGTTTAGAGTAATAAACATGTTTGTTAAATAAAGGGCTTGCGCCTTCAAAGAAAAAGCTGTGGTTGAAAATCTAGTCTGCTAATTGAAAGGTTAGTCTTGTGCACGTAGTGGAAAGTTTTGAACCAAAATGCATTGAGACGATAATCTTTTGTTCTGTTTTTGTATTATATTGGTACTATCTTATAAATTTTAGAACACCAGGATGTAAATCCAAAATTGATGACCAAACCTTATAACCACTAAAACCAACATATCCCTTTTCACCATTTACACCTTTAGAACCCTAAAAAATAAAAAATAAAACATTTTACTACTAGGTGGTATGTTATGCTTTAGGTTCTCTATTAATTCTTATTCATTCATTTTAGTCTTTGGTCATTATACTTGCAAGTTGGTTCATTTATGAAAATGCTACAAGGAAATGAGAGGTTCCACTCTCTTGCAACCAATACACCTATAAACCTTTAGCATGCGCCATTATGGATTTTTTAAATGTAGTTTTTTATGAAAAATGATATGATATTTGGAATCCTTAAAAATGCAAAATTTCATTGCTTTTTAATTATTTAGGGGGGAGGGGGGGTAAAGTTTTCCCCTTACGGTGAAAGCCTTCATAAATTGCTTTCTTTAAATAGCCGTACCTTCTTTTTTATAAGTGGCAAAGGTCAATAAATTTGCATTTAGGCTTTTTTTCTACGAGGATTCCAAATATCACATTCATTTTTTATACAAAACTACATTTGAAAAATTCATAATAGCGCATGCTTAAGGTGAATAGGTGTATTCTCACAGCACCACATTCCCAACAATTTTGAAATTTATATATATATAGATTTCTAACAATATTTTTTCAGCATGACACATCATAACTGCATTTTCAACTACAACAACAACACACCTTAGTTGTATTCGCAAATCATTAGAAAAATAAACACCATGTGGATAAACTCAGCTCATGCCATGCTAACCTTCTGTTAAAATAGGCACACTTACTTTTAATAATGATAATAGTGACTCAATAAAAACAGCGAATGTATCTTGAAAAACAACAGCATCACATTTTGAAAACTATCCTAGGAAGAAGCCAACAAGGCAACAACTGATAAAAGTTTTATTCTCTTACTCTTTTTCCTGGTGGCCCTTTCTCACCAACACCGCCACGCAATCCACGTGAGCCCTAAATACAAAAATGATCGTACATTTTTTATGTATAACATACAAACATAAAAAGAATCACAAGATCATATGCGGTTTGTACCCTTTCTCCTTCTTTTCCTCTTTCACCATGTTTTCCATCCAGACCATCTGAGCCCTAGAAAAAAAGAAAAATACATGGAAAATTGAGTGGAGACGTTTTACTATATCAATTTATGAGGTGAAAAAACAAGCAAATCAACTTCTTAATACCTTGACACCTTTTCTTCCTGTTCCACCAGGTTCTCCTATATCTCCCTGCCAAAATGAAAAAATGTAAAGAAACTCCTCAAAAAAGTTGTTACATACAATGCTGCACAAAGCACTAATCACTATGACTGTGATTGCAAAGTAAGATTTGGTGAGTAAACATTCAGCTCACAACATTCGAGGAAACGAAAAGATCATATAACTTCTACATTGCATTCATTTAAGGGAAATTTGAAATTCATAATTGGAAGTCAGCATCAAAGAAAATTCAGTTTTTTATACAAATAAATATGGCAGCATAAAAACACTCATTTTGGGGATAGAAGAATAAGTTTATAGATTTACTTGAAATATTCAGTTACGAATGATTTTATAAAGTTTCAAAACAAGGCTGAAATCCAATGCTTAAAAGAATGTTAGATTTCTTTTTAAACCATAAACTTGCTGTGTTAGAGGTAAACAGGAAGGTGATGGACTGACAGTAAAATACTAAAATTTCAGTCACTACTCACCACCTTTGCCATAAAACGATTTTTAAAAAACTGGGCAATATCATTGATAAAAAAATATACATACCTCTTGCCCTAGAGGTCCAAAGGGGCCAGGTAGACCTGAGTAGCCTTGATCACCCTGTAGAACAGAAATACAAAACCGAATTGTGAAAATAATAATTCATACAATAGGTTTTTTTTTAAGTTACAACATAAAAATACTTTAGATTGTCTAACGCTTTCCATCTATCAATCATCAGGTCTATCAACTTAAAAGAACATCCAAAGAATGTGCCTTTATAGCAAGAACTTTTTAGAAATATCTGATGCATTCCTGCTCAACCTATAAGGACGTTGTCACTGTGTGATGCTATAACAATGCAAATTTGTTCTTAATACTATTTGGCATGTGATCAGGTAAATGACTAGCAAATGAAGTCCTTAAATTGCACTAGTGTTGGGAAACAAGGACCAATATTTCAGAGGTAACAAGCAATTTCATGTCACATCCTCCTGAAAAGTTGTCTATGGTCATCATCACATTCATTAAGGACGCAAAACAACAAATTCATTTTTAATTTCTCAATCAAAAATAAGAGTTAGAGCCCATTCGTTTGGTCACATTTTTTGCAAAAAATGCAATCTTTGCAACTTTGCAACGCATTTCCCATTTCTTTGGTAATTTTGTTGTAAAAGTTGCATGCAGCAAACAACTTACTTTTTGAGTAAGTTGTTTGATGTAAAAAATGCAAAAGATGCGAAAAAACTCACATTTTATGGTCACAGAGTCTTCTTGCCACCATTTACCATTTGTTTGGTTTGCAACTTTTGCAACTTTTGCAATATTTTATTCCGCTGAGGCATAATTTACGCGAAGTATCTGTGGAAACGTAAGTAATTATGCAGTAGTATGTTTACAAATTGTGCCGGCAATTGAGGAATAAAGTAGCCTTCGCTCAAAACCCCGCTCTACTCCCCCTCATCGAGCGGGTTCTCGAACAAAGGCTACTTTATTCCTCAATTGCCGGCACAATTATGCATAATGACCATTCCGCAATTGGCAAATGTATCTAAGTGAAGCGACTGAAGGTTTGTGTTTTTTTGGTTGCATTTTTTGCATTTTTAACAAAACCTGACTATTGCATTTTTTGCAACTTAAGTTACCAAACGAATGGGCTCTTTAATGTCTTCAGAGGAGAGAAGTTAATGCAAAAAATATTGCAATAAAAGAAAAGATTTTACGGAAATTTTAACTCTGAAGAATACTAGTTTATGTAAACAAAATGAACATAATTGATGAATTTTAGGAGCTTAAAAATATAAAAAATTACATTAAGGAAATTTTCCTCGCTCGTATTAGGTCCAAATAAGGAGCAAAATCTGGTAAAAAGGATGATGATATGTAGTGACATTTTTCACATCGTATTTTTGACAGTGATATAAGGATGGCAAGGAGAAAAATACATTAAAGGCACTACACAAGGGTCTATCCCATTAACCCTGTGTACTTTTTCACATAAGCAACTTCATTCTCAGTCACTGAGACTGCGTTAAGTCAGTAGGCGCATTCTGTCCATGAATGTGAAACTAAATTCTTGATTGTCCCGCTGAATTGTTTTCTGTAAGTAACAAAAGTTTTTATATCAAGGAAAGAATGCAATAGTTACGCACAATCATTACATTCAATGACCACTAATTCTGTTCCTGTATAGCATTGCCAAGGAGAGCATTTTTTATTGGCTGAGCAAAGATAAAAGTTTCTGCTGTTAATGAAGCATTTTACCTAATTTATATCAGAGATATTATTATCTCTATTCTCTACATTAAATTTTAAAAAGCTTTTTGCCGTAATGTCTCTTATAAAACTCTTCACTTTACTTTGTATAAGCTTTACTGCAAATTTGTGACTAAATTATCATAAAAAACGTTTCTGGTAGTTACAATAAAGACAATAAAGAACGATTTCAGCCGAAATGACACGAGTTAAAACTCTCGTTGATCATGCAGTTTGTTTATACTGTAGATTTCAGTTTCAGTCTCTAGTTTCATATAGCCATGCAATGTAAGATAATTCTGGAAATACAGATTAATACAACTCCACAATAATTATGTGAAAACAACATTATGCAAATCATCTAAAAATTTATGAGGTGACTTGAGTCAACAAAATTAGGGATAAATAAGTTAACCTACCGCCACACCTCTTGGACCAGATGAACCTTGTTTTCCATTAAG
>JAYJMG010018897.1:3023-14066 GCA_036873935.1 Stomotoca atra
TTGATTTTTGATTTTTGATTTTTGATTTTTGACCGATTCATTGACAGGCGTTATATTCAGGAATGAAATATGATCAAGCCCTGGGATCGAGGTCGGTTCATTGATTTAAAAATTGAACAACAGAAAGTGTTCACAGCGTATGGATCCGGTTTATTCGAGGGGAAGAAAACTATGAAGATTTGTGAAATCCAGTGTATTTAAAAAAAAGAAACAAACAAAAACGTGAACACTGTAATAAATGAACAACAATAAACACTAGGTGATCTTGATAAACACGAACAAACACAACACACGGAACAACCTCGATGCCAGGCTTTCTTTTTAGTTTTTGCTTATGACCAAAAAGAGAAAAAAAACCTGGGATCGAGGTTGGACACGGAAGTATTTTTTCTCAATAAGTTAGAACACGTTATCTACATGAATTAAAAACAATCAATCAATAAGTCCTATTAAAAATTTTTCTTTACCCCAATATACACGGAATACATAAATACGTTAAACTATCACAACTATATGCAGAACCAAATAAATTGCGTTATCACACACATTCTTTATAGCCCGGAGACACAGCTCTAGTTTCGGAAAAACAGAACTTAGTTAACTAGGCTAATTCTTCACAATTCGTTGCGAAATTTACTTTGAACGAAACACCCGAACTAAAGGAAATATTGTAAAAATCGTGGAAAGTCTCGAGCAAAATGAGAATTGTGAAACTGTTCTGTTTTCACAGCACATATCGTTAGAACATCTTCGCAAACGACCTAAGTATACAGTGCAAGTAAAAAATCTAAGGTGTTATCTCTACTGCATATATAAAAATGGGCGCAAAAAGGGCGTAAATAAACAAAGAAAACATGTTTGTCCTTTGTCTTAAGCTTCTAAATATTACTTTTTATCGCGGTCACATTCACCAAAAGTCAAAAATATACACATCATACACATCATACATGACAATATTGGAAGTTAACTTACACTGTGTGATCAAACATCGCCATACTCGTACCAGTGTGGATCTCTCTTCTGCTCAGAATCTTTCCTATGTACACTGTTCTTCTTCTCAGGAACAGTATTCGAAGCTGATCGGTTTATTTTACGGAAGGATCCTCTTTGCTCTCTAGATCCAAAATTATTGTTGCTAGTAAAACGATCAATTGGTTGTGGCGTTCGAGGCGCTGATACAGGAGTTCTCGGTGCCGGCAATTCATCCAAATTTTCATTTTCGCAGTCCGAATTTTGCGTTTCCGGAAGTGGCCTACGCTCCATTTGCTCCATTTCGAACCGACGAAAAGAAGCTCGCTGCTCCCGTGAGCCGAAAGGATTCGAAGTAGCAGGAGGCGAGAAACTTTCGGAACGATCCACTTTACGCCGAGTTTCCTCTCGATAAGACGATGGCCCCGAATCTATCGAATCGAACGATCGATTTCCATCCATCTTTCGGCGGGATGACCTAATGCTTCCACTCCGTTCAAACGAAGATGGTTCCCTCATACTTTCAGCTCTCCTTGTCACGTGTTCGTCATAAACGGACTGTTGAGGTAAGGATGTAAAAGACTGCGTTGATTTACGTGAAGAACGAGGTGAGGCATCCAAAACTTGTCGCGGTATAAAATCCTGAAACACAAACATAACACAGGATAATACACGATAAGGCACGTAAGTGAGGTTTCAGTGCTTCTCATCGACATAACTATTCCACTAGCAACCAACACGCAAAAAGAAGACTTTCCTCTCTTTACTTCATTCAAAAACACAGATAAAACGAACACGGAAATTTAAAGGACTCATGCGAATTTAGCACTTTTTAATCAACACTAAGTGAACTTACCCCGGCGTCAACAGTGTCAGCTGATGCTTTCATCACCTCGGGTGTGGTCATCTGGGTGACAAGTACCTTCTGTATGGGGGCATTAGAGCTGCTGCTGCTTCCTTTGCGTTGTGATGACGGGGTACTTGGATTGCTTACAGCTGATATCGCACCTAGAGAAAAAAAGGAAAATCATTAACTAGTTGTTGTATAAGTGTATTGGGACCATTAGACTTCTGAAAATACATTTTTCGATTTCATTGGTTTGGTAACGCGTTAGTTTGGTAAGAAACCTCATTGGTGCGAGCTCCTAGTTGTAGCGAGCTAATGAACGTTCGACACGGTAATGACTGATGGTACTTTATTGTCACGCGAAATTTTTACATTTCGCGAGGATTCATTTTCGCGAGCCAACATCTTTGCATACTTTTCCCCTTATTTTTTTATAAATCCAATCTGTTTAAAAGACTTTTAAAAGAGACAAAATCTATAAAGTTTATTTTTCGTCGTATTCCTGACGCATTAGCCTGAAATCCTAGCTGTGCGACTGATCATACTTATTATCATAGATGAATAAAAAGATACTCGAATAAAAAGACTCATTTTTGTCAACTTTCTACTCTTATAATTAAAAAAACAAACTTATTCGCGAAATTCGCTAAAATTTGTGACAATAACGTAGTGGAAGTAAGGTTGTCATGCTGCTGTAAATGTTTTCATCTGGAATCGAAGATATGTATTTGAATTACAGTTCGCTTTTTCTAATTCTCAAACAAACATTTTGAATTGTGGAACTAAATCGCCGTTTTTCATTAATTATAGCAACGTACGCAAAATGTGCGGAATGATGACTTTACAGTTGGCACATAGTAGAAGTTACTATGATGAAAACATTGCGCGGAGTCACACGAGGTGATTTCGACAGTAAGAGTTGCTTGAAAGTTGTCCAGGTGCATGCTGGGAAGTTACATTTTATTTTCTACTTTGCAAAAAAGAAAATTTGTAAACAAACAAAACCACAACCTGGTAGTGGAGCATCTTCTTCGTCCAGTGGAATGATATCACATTCTTCATCAGTAGCAGCTCCTCCCTTGTCCATATTTTCCATACTCCTGGGACGATGGATCGGACTAGAATAAGAATTCGGTGCATCGTATCGCATCACATACTCAGACTTTGGTCTAGGTTTAAATCTTTTGGATGAAGTGTCGCTGGCAGACGACAAGCTATGTTCCAGTCCCCCACTTCCACTTCTCATTGTGACATCATCAAGTTTCGACACATCTTGACGACTTCGTGATAACAAACCACGAATTGGACCAAACGGACTGTTTGTGGCTTCGGATGAAACATACGGTGCACGAACGGGTGTCGTTGCAGGACTTAAACTGTTTTCCGAGAAACTTTCGTGAGGTTCCGGTGATTGAACGCCGAAAGTACCATCCTTCTTCTGAATGAACACAATGGAATAATAAATTGAAGAAAATCATCAGATGAGATGAAAAAAACATTGAAACGAGTTTTATTCGACAAAAATATTGTTAGAAGTACCCAATCACATGGGAACAACAACAAAAAACGAATCCAGAAGTCACTTTTACAGAGGACGGCTTGCTCGTACATTCCCCACCTATATTTTTCCAAGCAAAGCACAAACTGAGCAAAGACTCAAAAACTGAATTGGGCGAAATTAAAACAGAACCATGGTATTAAACCGGAAACAAAAGACCCTAAATCAGCGGTCGCACCAAAATCCATGCCTTTCCACTTCACTCAAAAATACATATTAAAACAACTAGAAATTCATGTTACAAATTCTTGGAGAAACACAAAGGAAATGAGCAATTATTAACAAGAGCGCATACCTTGGAAAGTCCTGCTCTTTTAAGGATTTTGTGAGTTCCTCTCCACAACGCACCTTTCCTGAAACGCAAAAGAAAGTGGTCATTCCACTCCTATTTTCTTAAACCTACAAATCAGAAGTTCGACCTAAACAAAGGAGTTCACCTGAAATAAAGATCAAGATAAGGACCCTCGCCCTACACCAAGGAGTCAGAACCAAGTTGTGCAGTAAAAACCCTATATAGCGGACACCATCCGAACCGTAAAAAAGCGTACGCTGGAGAGAGAGGAGGTGTCCGTTATAAAAAGGTTTGCCATTCCGCCTGATTTTTTTTATCCAGGGAGCCTCAGTGGTGTTAAAATTAATTTCTTGGTTTGTTCGGAGTGGTAGGAGGTAAACAAGGATAGGAGTTGTCTATTAATGACGTTTTATTTTATTTTTCAAGCTAACAAAGCTGCGGCCTGTTCATTTCTTTGGTCCAGGGAAAGGCATTAAAGGGTTACAAAAGAAGCTAGAAGCTATTAAAGAAAAACTTGAGGCTCATGAAAAAGATGTCTAAAACAAAAAAGTTGCCAAAAAATGAGATTCAGATGAGAGCTTGGCCATGATTTTGTCTGTTCCTAGAAAAAGAGTCCGCTATAAGAGAGGTGTCCGTAATAAAGGATGTCCGCCATATAGAGCTTTCACTGTAGTTGCATACGTACTTTCTGATACCGGAATCAAACAGAGCTCTTTCCGCCGCCACAACTTTCTGTGATAACTTCTCCTTCTCTATTTCCAGTCCGTATATGTGATCACTGAAAAAATACACATAACATAGACGTGACCAAATAATAAATAAAAAGCAACTGGTATTTATCAACATCACATGAGATTTTGGTGGTACAGATGCTGCTCTAAAAAAATATTAATATTATTATTATGAATATGTTAAAATTGACATGAAACTATACAATATAAGCTGGCTTTAAATAGCCAATTGATGTTAACTGGAAATTGATTTTTTTAGGAAAATTCAAAATTTAAAATCATTGACAGATCCAGTTCAAACTAAGCGAATAATCTCAAAAGTCTGCAAGGACAATGTTTGGGTGTCCAACTTTATTCTTTGCTTAAATTCTTGAACTGATTCAACATTTCTTAAATGAGGATTTCATTTTTCATTTCATTTTACTGTGTGCACATTGCGAGACACCAACTTTACTTTCTCTAATGTAAGTGGGCTCTTCAAATTAGAATAGTTCTTTCTTCATTTTTTGCTTTATACATTTCTGTAACTAAAGTACAGCAAATTTCTGTGATGTATTGTTACTTCTCCACAACCTCGATCCCAGGGCCGTTTACCTCTTTTCAATATTTAACACTCTTTCATGTATTTAATTTATCCTGTGGAACATCCATACCGAATTGAGATTTAATATACGAACACATCAAAAGTTTTCTTTGATTGAAAATCATAAAGGAGGCTATCCTCGCAAGTGCACTTACTTTTTAGCTGGCATTGTCACACAGAGATTCAACATACTTCTCGAAAGTGAGCCTGCTGTCTTATTTTTGCACCAAGAATAATGCGTCTCGTTTCAATAGAAATACACTCCTCTACAGTTTTTTTGCTTAGAGCATATTATATTTTCGTTGTAGACTTTGATAGTGGTGTCATCTGCAGTGCTTTGAAGAAAATGAGATTTTTGAGGATTGCCTTTCATGCCATTATCTTCAAACTACTGGAAGATAACACTAGCCGCTTGTGGGACGCTATATCTTATAAGTTTCCATAAACTATACGCCATGTTAACTTTGACTCTTTGCATTCGATTTCTTAGGAACACAAAAACTTCGATGACTTGATATCGACCCCATATGCATGCAGCTTTGCAAGAAGAACATCATGTGTCGAAAGCTTTAGATCAGTCTGTTAAAAAGATCCCAAAATCTCCTCCATTATCCAGACTTTGTTTATATTTCTCAATCATCCCAATAAGGCATTGTTGAGCAACGTGCCTTTTCTGAAATCCAAGTTGATTCTTTGATGAGTTTAAAGGAGTTATGCATCATCTGCTCATTCATATATTTTCAAAGATCTTTGCTAATTTTAGAAATGCTACTTACATGCCTGTAGTTTTTGTTTTTTTCAGATATCAAATCTCTTTTATGTACTGGTTTTATATTTGCTCGTTTCATTCGATCAGGAACTTTTATTTCTCATTAGCATTTTTGATTAGGCCTGTGAAAAGGAAGGTTTTACAGTTTCCCAGAATTTTTTATTGTCAGTAATTTTTTTAACGACTAGGTTATTATAAAAAAATTTCTTGGTGCTACGCAATAGTTTTAGGCCATGACTTCGTTTGAAAACTTTTATTAATTATTATGTTATTATATAATTGTATTCATTACATTATTACAAATTTTATTATTTTTTGGAAAAACAACTTACGAGAAAGTTCTTTCGTCATCCAAATACTGGTCACGTGAATGAAGTGTAGTCAACAGTAAATCTTGATTCTGAACATAAAAAGAAAACAAACATGAACAAACAAACAAATAATAAAAGAAGAAATAAAAATAAAACAAACCAATACAAACAAATAGGTAACAAACAAATAAATAAAGGTGATCGTGTAGAGCAATTGCTAAACAATTAAAACAACCAACATTTGAGCAAAGAAAGCGAAGCCCTAACCAAAGGAACTAAACTGAAGAAAATGCACGGCGAAGGGAATGAGCCTAAATCGATGTCCCGCTGAACAACAAAAGAGAGACTGGTACATCGAGTCAACATCCAGTCACAGCTTATCTAATAAATTTGTAAACGAACACAAAAAATCTCACGTACCTGCGCTAACAACTTGTTTACTTGATCCATCAATGCTTTGTTTTCTTCTTCAAGTGTTGCATTCAATTGCACTAATACCTGAAAAAAGGAAATTACGAAACCATGAGAGATTGGCTTGTCCAGAGAATTAAAAGTTCAAGTCTTCCAACCTCAACATTTCCTACCTCACAGCGATGTGCAATTTTCGTAGCAGATACGTCAAGCTCCTGGAAGTGCTCTCGTGCCTCGTTCATCTCTATTTGAACAGAGTCGTAATCAGATTTCAACAAATCGTAGTCGCTTTTCAGAGTCTCGTTTTCAGTTAACAGGTGTGCATTCTCGCCTGATAAATTTTCCACTTGAGATGACAAACGAGATTTCTTAAAGAGAACATAAAGTTGCGTAAAATTCACATTAAAGAAGTATGACAAAGTCATAGTAAAAAATATCAAGCAGTTAAGATAACACTTAAATCACTGAATTCTAACTTCCATAAAATTGCACCTAGGCCCAGCTACACACAGGTGGTCCTTGGATTATCTTTTGAAGGAATATCTACTTTTCAGGCCATAAAAAACTGCGCTTATCATTCTCTATAAGTGCTTTATCATAATCGCAGTACACCAAAGAAAATTCGTGAGAGATACACAACTGAAAGAGACACAAAAAAATTTGCTTTCATTACTAATGAAATCCAGAACTTGAAGGTTTAACATTAAAGACAAGAACTTACTTGTTTTTCAAGCAGCTCATTAGACTCTTGAAGTCTTTGAAAATCCTCTGTCACCTCACTCGATGTTTTTTCCTCTTTCCCTGGAGACCTATTGGAAAGAACAGACATCTAATCTGACCTCCACAAAACTCGTATTGGAATTCCCAAATTGCACAATGCATACTGGCATAGTCTAGGGGCTGATACAGGCTGATTTCGACGTCAGTATACCGATTTTGAGGACATCTATTTTGGGTGCCCAAATAAAATAACATTTCCCACAAAACAAAACAGTTGCAATTACCTCTTGGAAAAATAAACAGAATAAACCGTACGAAGCGAAACGTGATTCCAGCATGACAAACATGCCATTTTGCGATCTCAAACGGAAATAGCCTTCATTCTAAATTCCACATTCTGAGGATAGTACGGCATCACGGGATCACGGAACTTAAAACATGCTATTTTACAGAACAGTTACGTTCGTTATAATAAAAAACATGGCAGATAGCACCGAAGAAAACATTGCTCATAAAATCACGTGCATTGCATGACCGGAGATGGGTTTACTTTTAATACTTTATTCTTTTTATAGATAAACTAGTGCCTTTTGATAGAAATTAATCGCATGGATTTTGTGCCGTTTTTAAGCGTTTTTAAGCTGATATTAGAACCAAAAGCATCGGCTTATGGGGCTACCGCTTCATACCCAATTTGGGGGCTTTTAAACAGCCTCCAAACCACCTGTTCTTGAGTTTACCGACACCCAAATTATTTTCCTGTAGTCATACGTACCCATACCCACATATCATTGGTAAAATAACGTGTTACAATACAATATTTACCTTGATCCTTAAAACGTGTGAAAGATTGAAAAATTGCTTTTGCATTGAACAGTACTGTAGGCTACTAAAGGGTAACTTGACAAATGGAAAACCACTAAGACAAGCATCACTGAGCAAATGATCGAGTCACAACATTATGATGATCACCACACAGTTTAGAAGTGCAAACTACATTCTTACATTTTGATTTCGATCTTTTGAGCAGGACTTGCTATCTTTGGAGGGCCACGCTGAATGTGCAACTCAGTTCTAAACAATTTTAATTAACACAAACTTTGAACACATTTAACTTTAAATAGTAAACAATGAATTGTTACAGTTAAAACGCTTAAACAAATTACAGCAGCTTGCACGAGCTAAGCACAATAACACATTCTTCCACTGCTTCAAATACTTGCAATTACAAGATGGAAGGAAACATTCTTAGACTTCAGTACACTTAACCATAAAGGAGACTTGATGCTCAGTGAAATCTCACATCAAAGGTAAATTTAACAACAAACACTGGCAACAATATCTATCAATTTCTTTCCACTCAGACTAAATTATGTGAAGTTGAGTTTCACATTCAACAATCGTGAGTGTAAAGGTTGGTGGTAACCTATCCACACTCAGAAGCAGCAGACACTTGTATCGAATTTTTTAGGTCTCATCATATTATGCAAAGTCCAAAATTTGAGTCATGAATAAACATTCCTTTGAAGTTATACACAACGATATATACATTGCGAAATAATTGAACACAATTAATTGAAAGCAAAAAGTCACTGTAAAATAGTAGATGAAATAAATCAATTAGTGGGAATATACAATGTTTCCTCAATTGGTCAAAATAATCAGCAACAAAATACTTGTATTGGAATGTAAGACCACAGAAAACAACAAAACATAAAGTTCACAACCCTCACCTTGCTCTCTTAGTCAGTTGAATTTTTTCAGTGATATTGGTGATATTTTTCAAACTACCAGTCTTCTTTAGATCTTCGAGATCTTTCTCCAACATATTGATATCCTAAAAAGACATAAAGAGAGTTATTAGATGGACAGGAAATGGGATGATTATAAGGGAGACATCAGGGGAAAATTCAGAATTTCAAATTATTCCAAATTTCCAAATCTTACGAAACGCGTTTTAGAATTAGCTGAATACCCCTGGTTATGGATGTTCTCTTCAAGTTAGATCGTAATTGTGTGTTGTAAATATCATTGCAACATGTGTAAGCACTAACCTCCTCTAAATCTTTGTTTCTCTCATTCATCTCATCCAAGCTATAATGAGAACACAATAAAAATAACAAACAAATAAAGTACATCACAAACAAAAAGACAAACAAACAAAAAAGGTGCATAGCAAACAATAGATCTCCTTCACAAACCTTTTTTGCAACTGTTCAATTTTTTCTTCACGCATTTCTAAATCACTATTTAAACTGTGATTTTTATTAACATATTCTTCAAGTTGTGTTTTTAATGATACCAATCTTTCGTCCTTCTGTTTCGAAGCATGCGTCAAACGTGTCTTTTCCGAGCTCAACTCATCCAATCTGGAAGAAAAAACAAGTGTTTACAAAATCTAGCTATTTTTGATAAGTAGATTCAATGTAATTGAGAAGGACATCATTTTCATAAAAAAGTGTCTACTAAAATTTTGCTCTAAAATGAGGAACAAAAGAATGAATTTCATTATATGTTTAGCGGCAGGTCTGCACAATAATGGCAATACTTTCTCGATTATATTTTTCAAAAAAATCCATCCCTTTGCAGCTTACTTCGTTTCCATCTGAGCCATATTACTTTGAAATTCATCAAGACTTTTCCTAAGGATGGATATCTGACTGTTTTTCTCCTTCACGATGCTGTTCAGCTTGTCGCTATCTGAAGCAGTCAACTGCAGTTCTTCAATCCTGAAAAAAAGAGCTCATCAGAAGTAAAGTGATATGAAAGAAGACGACAGAACAGCATTTCGCTCAATTTGATAGCTTGAATGAGCAAAAAGAATTCTTTATGTAGTGATAAAAAGATGGCCGTTTTCATTGTCTTCCTGAAAATGAACAAATTGTTTCCTGAAAATACTGGTGCTTCATCAAGTGGTAAAAGAAATTAAGGCAGACAGCAAACATATCTCATAAAAGCGAGGAGTATTCGTATATTCTCTTGTGAAAGCATTTGCAGTTTAGCAGCACCTGACTGGAGTATTTCATCAGAATTTATAAGGAATACTCCAAAATATTCAAAGCATGAATAGCAATCAAAGGAAGATTAACACATGCTGAAAAAGAATTGTATGAAATGTGAATTCTTTTTTTGGTACTCCATTGTTTTCTTCTTCATTTAAATTCAGATTTTATTCTGGACCAACAAAATTGTGATTCATAATAACGAAAGAAATATAAGAAATTTTTCAAAAATAATTAATTTCACTTTGTAAGGACACAGTATTAACCCATAGGAATAATGCCAATGCTGCACTACTGAATATTAACTTTTTAACAAAGATGGTTCATACCTCCTTTCCAAGTCTGTAACAAGCCCTTCTTTTTCTTGTAAGTTCAATTTGAACTTATGCTTCTCACTTGCCAGTTCACTGATTCTATCAAATAGAAAACATACAAAAAAATAATAAGTTAATAAATAAAAAGCAGTATGAATTTAAATACAACTTTAATTTTTTTTCGCAATGATTTTTGCAATGATTACGAATACAGCAATGATTCAAATAAGTGCACAGGGCACTGGATGCTTATTCAGTTTTTCTTGGTGAGCTTTTTCAAGACCGCTTGAAAAATTTATTTTCCCCTTAGGTGCTTGTTGAATCACGCTTTTAGCTCACTTTTTCTGTAGCTTTTCCAGTTCCTCTTCTTTCTCTCGCACAAGCTTTATAGAATCATCAGTGGCATTTAAATTCTTCGTAATGTTCAGCAACCTATGACGAAAAGGGAAGTAGGTTAGAGGAAGATTTAAATCAGAGAAGAAAAATTTGGCGTGTGTAAAAAGTCAAAGAGTGGAAATTATCTTACTTTTCCTCTA
>JAYJMG010018898.1:0-10607 GCA_036873935.1 Stomotoca atra
GAAAATTCGAAAAAGTAAAGTGTGAACTAGACCACGTTTATACTCATAAGCTATAAAACTGTTAAAATTAGAAAAAAACACCACTAAAAGTAGGTTTCTTATACAGAAGTGTAATACAATTATCACATAAATGCTGGTGAATCTCTAAAGTAAGCTAAAATATGCTTTCTAAGCTATTACCAAAACATGCTTGGGAAAACTGTCCTATGTGGCTCTTTATTTTATTGGATTTCGGTGAAGCAAAGCTTTTCATTTCGGCAGCGTTCTCAGTTCTTTTTTTCTCCAACAACATACCCCGATTGCCCTGGATACCGAGTCAGTTATGGCCTGTATACTTAAAAAGGCACGTTAACTGCGGAGAGGTGGAGAAAGTTGTAATATATAAGCATTTTGGTAGTGGCAGTAACTTTAAATACATTGAATCTTATATCTTCCAAACGAAACATTTTTACAAAGTAAAACAGGTGTCATCATTACTGCTGATTCTTTGTTTCAATTGCATTAATTTTTACAATGCCCATTCATGATGTCACGATTTGTGTAAATTTGGTACTTGCAGTTTTCCGAAACATTGTTTAGCCACCAAACTTGGCAGATGGTATTAGTTCTATAAGTCCTTTGATAATTAAACAACATTTTTTGACCACACCAAATGATGACGCAATTATTAGGCCAAAATGGGCTTAAAGTTTGACAATGCTCCTTTTTTCTTGAAAATTTACGCCTGGAACAATTCGAGGGTGCTAATTTCAAACTCGGGGGTAGTTTTTCGAAAGGGGGTCAAAAACTGGGAGTTCGAACCAAATTTGGGCCGAAATTTACTAATGTTCCGTTTTTCTTAAATATTATGCCTGAAACAATTCGAAGTTGAAAATTTCAATTTCGGAGGATGTTTTTCGAAAAGTGGTCAAAAACTGGGAGTTAGGACCTACGTTTTCGCTAAAATTTAAAAATGCTCCGTTTTTCTTGAAAATTTAAAAATGAAACAATTCGAGGATATTGATTTCAAATCAGGGGTAATTTTTCGAAAGGTGGCAAAAACTGGGGGTTTGGACCTAAATTTCGCCCAAAACTTATTAAGGCTCCGTTTTTCTTAAAAATTTACACCTAAAACAATTTGAGGGTTCTGATTTCAATTTGGGGGGTGATTTTTCTAAATGTGACCGAAAACTGGAAGTTCGGACCAAATTTCGGCCAAACTTTATTGATGCTCCGTTTTTCTTGAAAAATTGGACCTGGAACAATTCGAGGGTGCTGATTTCAACTCTGGAAATAGTTTTTCGAACGGTGGTCAAAAACTGGGAGTTCGGACCACATTCCAGCTAATTTTTACTATACTGACTAGAAAAAAGCGCAAAGAAGTCCCGAGATCGAGAATGCTATGGATATCAAAATGTAAGTAGTATAGCCTTGGAGGAGAGAGAGAGAATGGATGTCTTACCTCATGAAATTTTTGATGTCATATATTTCGCCAGAAAAGCACAGTTACCAGTTACCCTGCATTAGTTTACTAAGTTCATTATTTGTTTAATGATAGCTTTTGTTAAGGTGGTAGTATACCATTAGAGCAAAATCTTGCGAAATAGCTGCAATTCCATATCTAAGTGGCTTAATGGCTTTCTCTCAATGAAACTTGGTGAAAAAAATTGGAGAAAGCTGACAATGCAGTTTTTCTCATTAATTATTCATGGTAGTGCCTTAAAACTGCCCTATCGTGCAACATTTTTGGCATCAATGGAGAGGTTGTGACGTTGCTGATCGATTTCTTCCGATTTCATGTGCTCACGTCTATTCACTGAACCTCCGAAAATTTCTGTTGCCAACTCCTTCAGGAACAAGAGCTGCTGACAGAGTCCAAACGAGCTTTTTTTCGAAGTTCCTGCCGCCTACGCTGGCACTGAAAAGTCACTTTGCTGCCGAGGCTTCTGCGCTGCGTATTCACTTGGATGCAGAGCATATCTTCACGCGTACCAGAGTGCTCTTTCCAAAATCGGTGTTTGAACCTGACGGAGTTTGCCGCAAATTTAACTCCGAGAAAAACGCCATTTAAGTTAAAAGACGGCCGAAAGACACTAATAGTGTGCTCCAAAGTCTTTTATTTCGAATTTCAAAGCTAAAGTCCGTCAGTTTGGACCAGATGGTGCCTAAATGCTCAAGTCTTAAGTCTTTAGGTGAACTGCTGCAGATGAACTGCTGCGAAACTGCAGGCAGCAATATTGTTGATATTTTCGCTTGTGGTGCACTACAAGTCGCGCGCGCGGAGCAATAAGTTACCACTGAGGCCTGACAAGCAATATCCTGTTAAAAAGAGAGTAGTAGGGGCACAAGGAAGGGTGCATTAGTCCTGTCAAGTCGTTGCTAATGGCGTTGCTAATGAGAGAATTTTTTACAAAGGTCGCTGTTTACCCTAATTATAGCTTTTGTGAGCAAGATAGGAAAAATTGCTTTTGTCCACGTAAAGAGCATTAAATTTCCGATTCAGAAGCCACAAAAAACCCGATTTTCCATTTTCTGCGAAAAATACAAATGGTGTACAACTACCTTAAGTTCGCTCCCAGCAGAAATCCTTCCGCCCGTTCGGGCGAATGTTTGTATTTTCATATACCTTTTAATTAACTGAGAATAAATAAATTGAATACCGTATTTCCTCTTTTAAGCGCCACCCCCTGATAAACGCCGCCCTCCAATAAATGCAGCACTCATATGAGTAGGTTGTGTAATAAATGCCGCCCTCTACTAAATGCCGTCTTCTATTAAGGGAAAAATTCCACAAAAAATCATGATTTTTATGCAGAAAACATCGAGAAATTCAATTCTGGAAATCATTTTTCGAAATGATGTGTCGTTCTTTATATATTTCCATTTTTGTAGCACAGAATATGATTACTTTTCCCTAGCAACGGTCATAGCAACCACTTATGCCTATAATTAAACCCCCCTTTTGGCCCTAAATATCTACTGGGGAAGCCATTGCGTTTCTTTTCTAATATCTACTTTGCATTACCGGGAACAAAAGACATGAAACCCACTATACGGCTTTTTACATTGGTGAACATCATTTATTTAAACTGGATGTTTTGCTTTGGAAAATGGGGAGACCAGTAGGTGCATATTACTTTATATAGGAGAAGAAGAAGTTTCATGGTAACGAGGACAAAGTTCTTTAATGCAAGAGCAAAACGATATGAATAAAGCAAATTCTGACTTGGATTTGTGGTGCCGCCCTTCATTTTCCTTGAAATACAAATACTGAACCGATTCAACACTGCGCTGCTGGGCCAACCGTTTCCAGGATCAACTGTTGTAGATATTGTAAATAACTTTGCTGTATTGATCCCAAATGCTTCATTTCATAAAGTTGAGGAGTTCCTTGCATCAGCACCAACAGAAAGAAAGATGAAATTTGGATCATGTGTATAGACAACACACATCCTATCCGGACAGTCATATCGATGCTCCACTGCCCTCATCTGTGAACAGTGCACGCTATCGCTTGGTGACCTTATATTCAAAAGCAAGGCTTAGAATGTAGTATCATTTAACTTTGGTGAGAATTCCACATCTTTTTGTTTGAGAAAATATGCATATACACCTGGTGTTTACACCCATGAGAAGTTGTGCTCAATCAAAAAGATTACTGTTATCGTTATACAAGTCAAGCTAGCAAATGAAGGCAAGATTGACGAACAAGGACCACAAAAATGACGATGAGGTCATTTGTGTTGTACTAACATATGCTATCTAATAATCAAACAATTTTCCCTAAAAATGTTTAGTTCTTGCTAAAACTTTTTTTGGGTTTCTCCCTTAACTACCGCACCTTTAAATGTGGCGTTTATTAGAAAACCCCTGCAAGTTGCGGCACTTAACCCTATTCTGTAAATTTACCCCCCCCCCCCCCTGCTGAACTTTTGTCCATAAATTCCGAACGGCTTGTCCAATGCCTACGAAAATTTCTGACTATTAATATTTTTTATTATCTATAATTTTGGAAAATTTAAAAAAAAAGAATAATGTGAAAAAAAACATTTACATACGTTTCTTCAGTTCAGACTTTTTTTATAATAGTAAAGAATACCAGACTTAAATCATTTTTTCCCTAAACCTTCCACTTTGAAATAAACGCTGCCCTTTGATAAACGTCGGACCCAAAAATTCATCATCTTAAAATCTTTAAACGCCGCGGCGTTTAAAAGTGGAAATACGGTATGTCGATGTGGCTTATACTTGCCGAAGTACGATCACTTTTGCTGAAGAGAAAGCGGAATAATTTTAAGAAATGTGCAATGATGTTAAGGCAATGCTCAACGGTCAGTGCTATTTTCGCGCTGGAAGATATTTTCTTTTCATTGGATATCATTTTTGCGCTCAGCAAAACATTTCTACCACCGAAGAGAAAGTTCCTACAATTGTGGCAAAAATAACTTCAGGCTAGTGCGCAAAATCGAAGAATTACATACCACAAGTATTTCGTATTAAGGTAAGAATCTTGTGCCAAAACTTTTTAGTTTACTTTTTCAGTTTACCGATAAACTGCAAGATTATATTAAATCAGATGCTGATGTTAACCTAGGAGAACTAGCTATTTAGTTCTCAGGACGTGGCGGAAGAAATAAGGTACAAATATTGCGGACGATGAAATTCCTGTACCAATTGACAATGAAATTGATATAAATGCGGCAAAATCTTATTTGAAATCTTATTAAAGGGATGATACCGACATTATTGTTACAAATGACCCTGAAAAAGCAAACCAAATGAACGAATTCTTTGCAAATGTTGGGAGTGAGCTTGCCAAGAGCTGTATTGCATACTCAAAGCCTGATCTCAACACTCACATATACCGGATTACCCCAACCATATCCAGCATCAATGTAAATCATGATCTACTTACAAAATCGTTCAAATCAGCTGTTGAGTTGGGTAAAGCCTGTGGAGCTGATAACATTACTGCAAATGACCTAAAGCTTCACGAGGAAGTCTCTATTACTGGTCTTCAACGTGTATTAGAGATAAGCATTACATCAGGCAGATTCCCTACTAAATGGAAAATGGCTAAAGTATCCTCCATCCATAAAAATAAGGGATCAAAAATGGACTGCTCAAATTATCGACCCATATCCCTTTTATCCATTCCTAGCAAAGTAGTGGAACACCTAATATGTACACAGCTAGCCAATCATCTTCAAACACACAATCTACAAAATGATCACCAGTGGGGGTTTCGCCCAAAACGATCCACCGAAGACATTTTACTTCATATGACGGAGAAATGGAGGAAAGAGATTGACTCTGGTAAAATGGTCGGTGTGCTGCTCGTTGATTTCAAAAAAGCGTTTGACAGTGTCTCGCACTCAGTATTACTAAAGAAGTTGAGTGCATGTGGCATCTCTGGTCAGTTCCACTCATACTTGGAAGACTATTTGTCAAATCGAAAGCAATTTACTATTGTGAATTGTGAATTCTATCAAATCGAGTGAAGCTGACGTTGACTTTGGTGTACCTCAAGGATCACTCATTGCCCATAGCTTCTCGATAAATGTAAATGATATTCATGATAATGTTTCATGTGATCTCGATCTTTTTGCGGATGACTAAACATCTCATACCGTCGGCAACTCTGTTGAAGTCACAAACGACCTACAAGTTCATACAACAAATCTCCATACCTATGCATTAGAGAACTCTCTCACTATACATCCAGACAAGTGCAAGATTCTTATCTTATCGAGGAAGGATTTCCATGGTCCTCTTCAAAAAGTTCAGATTAATGGTGATCAGATCAATATTGTTCAGTCCTCAAAGTGTCTTGGAATAACCATCGATAAAAAGCTCACGTGACGCACACCCGTACGATCAGCAAAAGTTTTAGCTCAAAAGTTAAAAAACTTTTCCAAATGAGAGAAATGGCTAAGTCAACTCTGTCGACAATTTATTTCCAAGGAATTTTACCATCTATTCTCTATGGTATCTCGATCTGGGGAAACTGTTCAACCACCCTGTTGTCGTGTATCGAGAATACCCATGTTCGTGCTGCACGTTTTATTTATCGCGTAAAAAGTCAATACCCGATATACATGTATTAGAAAAAGCTAATTGGAAGCCAATTCAGCATTATTATAAAAGAAGTCTGGCTTGCAAAACGTTCAAGATTTATAATGGTCTCACGTCACCTCTCATGAATGATCTTATCACGAAATCAAGATCTACGCGTTCGACCAGAAATTCTCAAAAACTTGAGATTCCAAAATTCAGATATATGGACTACAAGCGTTCGTTTATGTATCGAGCTGTCAATGTCTGGAACAATATTCCCATCCATATTCGAGAAAAACCATCCTTCGATGCCTTCAAAAATGCGTTAAAGAATTCCGATTCATTAGAGAAAGATCTCGTTCACTTCTATTCAAACTGGCAGGGCTCTACTTTACGAAGATTATGTCTATGTTTGAATTTAAATTTTTTACTTATCAGTTTTCATACTTATGCTTACTTCTGAATTATTCTGAATCTCTTTGTTCGTTCGTATAGCTAGTCTAATTGCTCTACTTTTATCTGCCTACCGGTTTTTGTGAAGTTTCCCCCTATTTCTATAGCTATAACTCGCTAAGCTCTATTTTCTAGGCATATACTAGGTAATTGAAGCCAGTCCAAGTGAGTTATGTGCATTTGTATTAGCACTTGACTGTGCAAGATGAACATGCTTCAATTGGATATATTATACTATCATATTTTAAGTTTTTAAATTTTTCTTTGTATATAATTCATTTTGATTCATTTTTTTTTTCTCGATTCTTTTAAAGTTTATTTCATTAATTTCCCCCGTCACTTCTATATACATTCTATTTTATTTTGATACTGATTCAATTTTCCAGCTTGGCCGAATTTGCCGTTACTTTTCTCACTCTAGTTAACATGGACTGCGATCCCAGCTGTCGCACGTGTGTTTCATATACCAGTATTAGATAATGTTTTTAATTTTTAGTTTATTCATTTTAGTAGGTCCACATCAGTGCTTGTCACTGACTTTGTATATATGTTTATACTGACCTTCTTTACCAAATAAATTAATAATATTAATAAAATCAAAGTTGTAAATTATGAAAAATAACTTTGTTTATGTTTTAGGCTTGCCGCAGAGGATGTTAGTTTAGCAAAAGTTGCGTTATGTTACCGTGTTATTTGTGTGTGTTTTACATGGAACTGTAGTTTTTAGACAAAATGTGAAATAAGAAAGAAAGCACTTAAACTAAATATATATATACATATTTGTGCGACAATCCACAGACACGTGTTTCGCTCTATTAGAGCTCATCAGTATGGCTATAGTCCTAATGAATCTGAAATGCATCGGTTAGGATTCAAATTTGGAACCTTCCGTTCCAAGCAGACTCTGCTAACCTTTACACCAGGGACTCTGAAGGTAATGAGTTGCATAGGACCAGACCAGAGTGCTCAACATACGAGGAGCTTTGCATTATAGCTAAGTAGTACACTACGCAATCACCAGAGTGCTCAATTCCGTAATTGGAAGAGCATATATACATATATATAAAAAAGTTATATATATATATTTCCTTTATCATTTTTCAAGACAAAACCACCTAATGTGGTGTCAATCATATATTTTCCACCATCGACTACCGACCACTGACCACTGATCAATGTTAAACCAACCAACAACCACCTCACCGACCAGAGAATAAACTCTTGCAGACTAACTCACCATTGACCAAAGAGAAGAGATGATATTAAATTTACACATTGGCGATAACATGCATAATTTCCTCAAAACACAACCAATTTAACAATCAAGCAATAACGTGCTCGATGAAACTATTGGTACATAATAACGAGAAACGGATATCATCATCATAATGATAATAGTAATCATGCCAATAAAACAAGCGAAAATAGTTTATAGCGGTTGAATGGTTTGGTTAGAAGAATTTTTATCATTTAATGTTGCAAAAAAATGACACGTGGTGGAGTATGATCACGAGCCCAAAAAAAGTTAGACTGGTGCGTCAGTGTTTCTTATTCGGAACTTAATCTGGATTTTCGGGTTTTACGGCAAATCATTTACGCAAAATTCCCTAGCGGAGAAACAGACTGGTACAATCTGGCTTTTGACTCGAAATTTTCAGTATAAACAAAAAGCGCATTGTTGATGAACAATATCAGACTGCTGTATCTGCTTGCTTCATTGGGGGTACAAATTGGAATGCGATAGGTAAAAACAAACATGGCTGGCAAAGAGGTAGCTACGCGAAAGGATTATCGAGCAATTTTCTTCATCATTTGGTTTGAGTTTAGCTAATTTACAGAGAATATTTTGTGCTTTCGATTGTTTTGTGTGTCAGTCAACTGGTAGAAGGAAGAGTTAAATATGCCAGTATTCTGCTTTATTTACTTGACACTTTGCGTGCATCCACCATCCTAAATTTGAATATGACGTTGATGTTTTTTTTTATATTTTTACCTTGAAGCTATGTAATTTGGACAAAAATAGCTCTTCAGCCTTCTTTTTGTATATATCAAAATCTTCATAATAATAAATTATAAGAATTTTGTAAATGGAAAACATGTTTCTGTCATCCCTGGTGTCACCAATCTTATGTTTGATGTTTTACTAGGAAGGGGATTGCGAGCTCTTTTGAGAAAAGAACAGGATGAAAAAACTGCAGTTGTTTGTGATGTATGATTATTTTACTCTTCTGCAATGTCATCCTGTTTATTCTTTTTTAAGACATGATTTCCTTTGTCAGCTAACGTCAAACTACAGGCAAAATTTGTTATTGTGCATGGTTTCTTGTGCGATCAAATTTTTAAACAAGCAACTCTCACTTTATTATTGTCTTTGCTCAGTTCTCAGGTAGACTTTTCAAATAAAAATTTGTCAATGAGCTGGTAGTGGGATCAATACCCACCTCTAGCATTAAACTGGAGTAGCTCACTGGAAGAGCAGCACATTGACATCTGATCAATAAAATTGTTGTTGTAATGTTACCTGAAGTTTCAGCGATTCTATCGCTTTCATTTTTCCTTTTTATTCTTTAATCTATTTGCTACTGAGTTAAGTAAGTAAATGAACTGTTGATGCTCATAGACTTACATATCTAGCACAGTATTGATGGTTTTAGGCAGTTACGTGAGCCCAAATTTTTAGGAAAATTTTATATAAATAAAATAATATTTAATACGACGCTGCTGCCTGCGATTTTTGAGTGTATATATACATATCTAGATGTAAATTGTTTTCTTTTGTATCGTCAGCCTATATATATATATTATATTGCTTGTGGCCGATACCAAATACGTGAGGAATATGAATCTCTCTTTGTTCCTTTTTTCGCCTCTACATGTTTATCTTTCTGTACCATTCACTCAGATCTGACTCTAGTTTGTATTTGTATTTTTATTATTCTCTTCATAATGGTAGTGACTTGCCATACATATAATCTTAACATTAAATATAATATACAAGCCTGGTTATGACACAATATTCTGAAATTTTTGTCTCAAAATTTACCTGAAAAGATTTCCCCTAAAAATACACTTGCTTACCCAGCACTGTGGCTCTTTATTTAATTGTATTTTTATAATTTTTTAAATTAACTGAAAATAAGTAATTTGAATATGTTAGTGTGACGTAGCTAGATTTGCTGAAGTAGGATCACTTTCGCACGAACATGTACAAATGTAACTTTTTCAGCCACACTGCCCAAAATAGCAAGAAGAGTGGAATAAGTATCTCAGAACATCGCCAAATATAAACTGTTGCGTTTTGACAAACTGAATAAATATGATGTGATACTGGGTTGACAAATCTTAATATCTTTTGGTAACTGAAGAGTTTATTATCAACAGTTTTGGTATGATGTATCGTATCATTGCCAAATCAACTTCCAAATGGTTTGGGTTTTTTTGCAAGAAAAATGGAGACAGAAGAAATTTTCAAATACTATTGACATTTCTAGGAAACAAATAATGATAACTTGTGTAGTGTGATATTTATTCAAAAGCCACACCTGGAGAGAATATTCAAAATCACCAGCCAGCATGGCAAGCTGCAAGAGGAAATCATAATATTAGAAGCAGATACCAGAAGATATAATAACGTCTTTCTGGTTAATTTTGTTCATTTATTTGACACACCACCATAATGTTTTTCCAGTTAAGCTAGCTACCAAGCACGTTTGCGTCTCTCCAAAACACCACCACCACGCTCCGTCATTTCGCTGAAAAACCATTACCCCCATAATGTTTTTGAGGACTAATGCATTGTGGGATTGAAAATTTCAGCTCGGAAAAAAACCCAGATTGTACTAGTTCGACTTTCTTCTTTTTTTCCGTTTGGAGTGGATAAGACACCAGGAAATCGGGCTATATTGTATCTGGCTATAGATGTCACATTTGTATGAATTTTATGAAGTTAGAATTTTTTTTTTTTTCTTTTTATATCGTGAGTTAATTACTAATCATATAATCTTTCCATTACAATATGAAAGCCTTACGCAAAATTCCAATTGTTATATCTCCAAATTTCCCCAAAATATTTCTGGATAGTTGCAACTGATGATCACACTATATGTTACGACCGGTCT
>JAYJMG010019009.1:0-10598 GCA_036873935.1 Stomotoca atra
AAGGGACCGGAGGAATTGTTCGAGATAGAGCCAAGTTCGAGATATCAAGTATTCGAGATATCGAGAGTGTACTGTATACGGAAAATATGGTTTTGTTACGTTAACACAAACTGCTTTCTAAGGTGAAAATGGTCAAGTCAAACATAATAAACGGACGAAATAACAATTATAGCTTGAAATCGTTTTCTTTTTCTAAATACCGCAAAAATTATTTACAAAATAATTTACAATATTTATGCCCGTGTATAATATTCAAATCCCTCCACAAACACAAATAAAATGAACTAAAATATAAATTTCTATAAAAGCTCAAATTGCTAAATTAAATCGGTAGATTATCAAGAACTGGACAACGATCCAACAATTTTATAACCTGACCCCCCTGTAGTGTAATGCACAAACAAAATGGAATTTTTAGGGGGTATTTGGCACAAAGTTTATAAAAAATGCTGTACGCTTTATCAAGTTTTCTACCCCCCTGAGACGATCCTATTACTTCGCTTTGTTTTCTGTTAATTCCGGAGTTATTCAGGGAGCACACACGATAAATATGGGTTAGGTGTTTCACATTTACTTCAGAAACTCTTGCATACTTCTCAACGCTGTTTCAAGAAGAGACCTTTTTATTCATTTTTCATCCATCATACCATGGCGCATGCCCTGATAGCTGACTTGAAAACACCATCACGTGGAAATCATAAAATATAAGTAATAATCTAAATTTTCAATCATTTCTAAAAAATAATAATTGTGTTTTGCAAAAATTTGATCAAAATTATCTACACAGGGTGAAGATCCTGGGAGATAATTGGTTATGACATAAGCAAGGAGATTTATATCCACACCACCAAATTATCGCAAAAAAAACACTATTCTTAGTTTATGTGATTTTTATACATACATCTGCTATAAAAATAATAATGAAGGAAACAATAATAATTAGCACTGCTTTATATATAAAAAATATACAATATAAAATATACTATGAATAGATAATAAAATAGTTTTCGGTCATATCGAAGCCCGCAGTGACAGGCCATGTAAAGAATTTATTATGGTTAAGTGTTTCTCAGCAACGATGATCTTCTGTATATGGTGTAAATTACTTCCGTTACTATGAGAAGTATTTACTTTCAGCTGGTTCTCAACCATTAGATAATCTCAAGTCGAATCATTTTGATGAAGTTTGTGAAACGAAGAAAAAAAACTAAATTTGTCATCATTCGCTTTTAATAACAACACCATGATTTGCCAGAAGGACTGGGGTTAGTCCTACTTTTATTTTGCAAGTTTAACTTATCTTCAGATCGTCTCTCCCGGAATACTTCTTCCCATTCCTCTCCTTCGATTACGTGTACCGGACCACTCTAAAAACGTACCGAAGCATAAGAACCATGCGCACCCGGACAATTAATGCGGAAAAGGATAATAGACTCTTAAAGGTGCAATTTATATAAAAGCGATACCAATGGGTCATTCTTAGAGTGAGTAAAAGAGCAAAGGATACAAAAATAATCAGACTTTATTTCTCTGTTTGAAACATAAGCCAGGCTATGCGTTGGTGAAGATTGGCAACAAAAAAACCCAAAGCAACATAAATAATAGTAAACTTGTCATCATGACTTGACTTGGGGCGTAAGGTAATTACCTAACTAAACAATTATTACCTGGAATGGATGATTACTATCTTTCATGTTGTGGATCAGTAATTCCACCGTCTAAATCAATGGGTGAATAAAACAAATGAATGTACACGGCTAGTTTGTTCGGGTCATTTTTAAGCATTGAAGTCTCAATCACCTTATGTACTTTGTATCTGATAGCAATCAAGCAGCCACAAGCGATTGCTATAGTACGGAAGCGTATTAGTGCCATCTATTTCCGTGACATAAATTGCTAATATTGAGTTTCGTAACTTAGCAGCTTATCTCACGAAAATATAACTTATTTTCGCGACTTAGCAATTTATGTCACGAAAATAGATGGCACTAATACGCTTCCTTACTAAAGATTACCTAGTTTCATCTAGTTTGAGAGTTTACTTCAGACAGATGTAGTGCATGAAAACTGATCAATGATAGCGCTTCAGAGAAATAGCGAACTTACGACCTTCGCAAGCCTAGCACCCGCTCTGCCGAATGATAAGTCGATTCGCTTTAATAGAAAAGCCAATATGCTACGCAGGATGTTGATCTACCCACCTCTTTCACGTTTTCACCAGTCAGGGCGCTGGTTTCAAAGTACTTCATTCCACAAGATAATGCAAGCTAGAAAAATCAATCAACGGAACGGTGATGAACATCATCAATTTATTATCTAATTTTTCATTTTGTCTTTGATATCCTAACAAAATTTGTTGGATAAAAAAAAATACTGACCCCAAACAAAATCCCCATTATCAATTCAACGTGAGATGGCTACACATAAAATGATAGAACTTTGTACACAGTCTTCCTCTCTTGTAATCTGGTCTTTTTTGGACTCACCTCTTTGCCTTCTTCATACGCTACTTCTCGATAAGGAAGATCTATTTTGTTACCGATCAGAAATACTTCTTCTTTGTCCAGATCAAACTAAGTATGAAGAGAGAATGCTTCAATTAATACAACCTAAAGAGAATCTCCTAACACATGGAGAGAACTTTTGACGTTTGAAATGTGAGTTGCAAGTTAAATGACCTGTGATTAGGTCAGCCTTTTCATTGCAAACAGCTGAATTTCTTCATTGCATTGCAACGAAAGGACCATTACTAACCATACCCCTTATCTTCAAACGCAATCCTATTAAGAGACACATACTGGCTCAAACTCACATATAGGCGCCGCGTAGATTAAGGCGACAGCGCTTATATCAAGATAAAGGCGTTTGGCGCCTATGCAGCCCTGCTTTCAAGTTTGACTTAATTCTACTGTGTAAATGAAAACGGAAATGAAAACAGAAGCAACAACGTTATTTTCTTGGATAAATATCTTAGAAATATCTTCAGCAAGGTTCTACTTCAGAAAATGGACTTTAACCATTTCCTTGCAAGAAATTCTAACCTTCCTTTATTTCCCCTCGTCCCAGTTACGGTGCATTTGTCGTAAGAAGTGATGAACATGCATCATCCACCTATGGTAGTATTTTTGAGCCTTAAAAATAAAGACGCCGGCGCCGCAATAAGCAGTCCATATTTCAATTTTGAAAATGCCAGAAATCTTATATCTTCGGATATAGGCGCAGGCGCTTTTATGCAAACTTATAGGAACTTTTATGGACTGAATAGTAAGTGCAATGTTTAACTGACGAATAAAAAAGAATATATCTTACCGATCTCAAGCTAGAAACCCAGTCTTCTATCAACAAGAACGAACTCCTATTGGTAACATCAAATAGAAGTAGAACGCCCTGATAATAGAGAGATAAAGACAGTGAATAACTTCTTTAAGTAGAAACGCACATAGAAGAGCAGATAAGTCGATGAGCATCATGGTCCGTATTGGTTTTTCGAACACTTTGCTTCGTTTGATACAACCTGAATAATTCTATGAAACTCTATGAAGAAGTTTAGGGAAAATTTCAAATTAATGCTTCAACTTAAGAATCACGCGCTTTCAGTTACCGTATTTTCCGGTATATAACCCGCGGGTTTATAGTAATTTTTACTGTGTCTGACTCTGGCGCGGGTTATCTGGTGCATTTTGATATCTTAACCCGTAACTGTCAGGGGTAAGATCACCAACTGTAACAACTGTTTACTGTGCGAGGCATATATGTAAGTAAAGTAAAAATAAGTAAAAATTGATGTAGATTAAACACTGCCAAAAAATTGCGGGTTATAGGCTGATGCGGCCTATCTGATGAACATAGATTAGCTTACAGCTCAAAATGCTGAGGTGCGGGTTATATGTTGTGCGGGTTAAATAGCGGAATGTTTTTTTAAAATGAGTAGAAACTGTGACAGACTTAACCAAAAATAAATGCAAGTTTTTTGAGTCCTACCTTCGCGCCTCTGAAGAAATTTTTGGTCATCGTTCGATATCTTTCTTGACCCACTGTATCCCTAAAAGAATGAAAAAGAACTAACATGACAGTTTGTCGCTCAAATACAAGAGAAACATCATTTTTTGATCTACAGACACTAACGTAGGGATTCACGCAATGATGTTCATATAATGGTAAATTATTAAGTACAAGATAATATCGAAAATAGTATTGAAAGTAGTTCGAAATATTTTTAGTGAATAACAATAGTTTTTCTGGACCAAATCTTGATTCAAGGAAGCATCAACAAGACAAATTTATATAAATGGGTTATTGCAAAAAAGCATTTGTTAAGGGCAAGGAATCGTCCACAATTATACTGAATACGTTAAAACAAACGTGTTCTGGTCAAACTGACACAGTTTCAAGATGGTTTCAAGAACATGGAACACTGAGGCCAGGCGTCATTAAATTCTAATTACAGCAACAATCATAACGAAGAAGTTCAGGCGAAAACATTTGAGAAGACAACGACAGAAGAAAGTAGTCTTCGCAAATGAAAGGAGGTCAAACATACCGAATGGCCAATAAAATCAACTAAGAAAAATATATCGCCGGAAATTTCACAAAGAAATGGATAATCAGAAAGGGCTCACAGAAAAGCTGCAAAATTTTAGCCTTCTTCAGTGTGGCCAGTATCTCCAATCATGCTGAAAAGAGTCATTGGGGTAGAATGTTTTTTATTTTAAGAAATTTTAAAAAGGTAAGTAGTTAATTTTTCAATTTATTGAGATATACCATGGTTACATGTGAAAGTCTAAATCTTTACGAAAGTCTTGAAGGTAGCTTGGTGTGGTAATTGGACGAATTTCATTAAAATAACCAAAACACACTGTTTCATTATTTCTGACAGTAAAATATTGTCACAATACACCTTCTTTCACCATTACTCCATTCACACTCAATGGCTAAATGATTCTCATTGGCCCACATTCACTAGAATATTTATCAGCTCTCCTGAAACATTTATTCAGCAATGTCGTAGGGTAGGAAAAGGTAGATTGAGCAGAGTGGTTGGCATTATGTGAGAAAGAACAGTTTAAACTGAAACATTTTCTAGAATTAAAGACACTTCAAATGTTTTTAATATTTCGAACAATGCCGATTACTCTTGCATTGACAAGAGAAAATGTGGCTTTAGAAATGTCTAGTTGTTACTGCACAATGCAACCTTCTTCCTTTCTTTACTCCACAATCTTTAACGTCAAGGAAGTAGTGATGTTATGAGAGATGAGTTACTTATTAAACTTGCACCAATTTCTCAGGATGTAACAATTTAATGGCTGAAGTTACTGTGAACAATGAAAATAATTCTGCAGTTGTTGCCAAATACTTTTGAATGTTTTGTTTATTTTAATTTACTTGTACACTAATACACCAATCCACTCTTACAGCGCTTGCAGTGTTTGAAAACCAGAAATGAGCTTTATTGCAAAAAATCAATTTCATAATCACAATTTCAAGTGTGCAGAATATTCAATTTGATTATCAGTCAAAACATTTTAGTCATGTCTGTTCAAATACATGTATCAAACATCCTGGAAATAATCTTACAGGGAAAAATATTTTACTATTTGCTGCCAAAAGTTCAGACACTTTTACAAAAAATAAATAGTACACTTGGAGAAAGTGAATAACGCATTAAGTTATCAACTTCTTTGGCAGCATTTCTACCTTACCCACGTTTAAACAATGTACTACTCAAAAGGCAAAAAAAATCCACATTTTATATCTCAAATAAAATGATTTTTACCATGCAAAACATTCACTGTACTGTAGTTATGTAGTTTCACAGAACTCCATGAAAAACATCCTCATATGAAGTTATATACAACAGGTGCAAATTTTTTGTTTGTACAACAAGCAGCCATTTGACACCTTCGAACATGGTAGTTTGAGTTTAAGTCAAAATTTGATTAACCCTTTGAGGCTAGAACACCTTCAATGTTTCTTGCAAATTGAATACCACAAGCGTTATGGAACTGACAAGGGGAAAAAAGCTAAGTTTTTTTTTCAAAAAAATGAAATTGTTTCCTAAATAAAAATCACAAAACAAAAGTCATTTCTTGGCCAAGGCTTTCGTTTTTGCGAAAAAACGCAATCACATCGTCGAAAAGCTTGCAAAATCCCGACCCACTAGCGTTTTAAAAAAAAAGAGACGAGCGCAGTTTGTGACGTATCATAGTTCAAAAAGTAAGTGAGCAGCTATGGTTGCAGCAAATTTCGTGTTTCTTTTTTTGCTGCACATATGCGTTTATTTCTTTCGGTTTTTAATATTTGTTTATACTTACAGTGCTTAATATTATTATAATTATGCTGCGATTGGTTGCACAAATCGCTCAAGTGCTTACATAGATGCGAGTAACATTTTTCAAGGTGCCTAGCATTTACAAAAATAAAGATCTACGCAAACAATGGCTGTACAACATGGAAGAACTAATAATAACTAATAACGTTTTGTTGTTGATAATGCCTTTTCGTGGAACTTTTGCAGCGTGACTTATTAAAATTATTGATTGTTAGGAGGAATATCACGTCACAAAATATCAAAAAATAATTTTTCAGCTTACTTTTCTAAGTGCCCAGGCCCCTAGGCTGCAAGCGGTCCACTTTTGGACCATTTGGCCTCTCAAGGGTTAAGCAACCAAGTCTTCCTAATTTTTATGCTTATTAGATACATGCAATCTTTTCCAAGGGAAAATAAGTAATTTTCCACACTTTTTACTTCATTTTATTTTTATCTTTTGTGCTCAAGTGACTCCATTTTCCTTTAAGCAATGATCAACTGGATGAAGATCCTATTCCTTATTTCAACCCTGATACAGTTTTACAGAACAAGATTCGTTCATCGAAAATATCATCTTCCAGCAAATATTGTAGCTGGGCACTTGCCAGTAAGATGTACAAGAAAACCGATATATAATTGCAAACGAATTTGCATCAGAAAACATTGTCACATATTTTGCATAGAAGTAGGGAGAAAGAGATTTTGCAAACTTAGATAACAAAAACCTTCCCTTTGTAAATGAATTTAACAAAATACCATAGAGCCCAAACAACGGAAGTTAATGAGCAAAATCTAAAGCAATGGTGCATTATTGGGAAAATGTTTTGCTGATATTGTATAATTATTGGAATATACATTGTTAGTCTCTGAAAGGATGAAGATAGAAGGTCAAGCTTTTCTTCAGATAGCCTTATTCCTTACAGCTTTATTTTTTCACATTTTCAATCAATAGCATTACAGATTTTAAATGATCGTAAAAATTGCATGACTTTCCACGTGCACTTTCATATGAGATTTTCAAGTACGAGAGCAGATTTAAAATTGAGAACATTAAACCACCAGTAAGAAATGTGGGCATCTCAATCTTATTTGGAACATACACCGCCATGCAGTAAATTTCGAAAAATCATGCAACTGAAATTAAATTACAATTAGCCATGATGTACGATGTTACAAATGTTGTTTTAAGAACACTTTGAAGTGGAAATCCTTCTGGTCAGTATCAAACACACAAACATGGCGTGAGTTAAATTTAACAATAAACAAGGTAAATAAACTTGGATAACCAGTCAAGTAGATAATTAGGGGTGTCGTCAGAGAACTATGTTGTACTTGTGGATTAACGAATATATTGATGACGTGCCAACAAAAACACAAAGAAAAAGAAAGAAAATTGTACACACATATCTAAACTGAAAGAGGAATTTCAAAAAGATTAGGTTCGTTCAAGATTTCTATGTCACATGTCACTAAACTTTTTGAGGTCCAAATTCATGATAATACTTACATGCAGTAGTGGTTCAGTTCAGAGAGGGGTGAAACGAATTTGTTACCACTTTGGTGGATAAATTTCTTAAGCATATTTTCCATGTCATCAATGAAAATGTTTAGAAAAACAAAGAATAAAAAAACGTTTAATATAATGGCAAAGCTCATGCAGGTCAGATGCTACAAAGACTTCGGTATTTTCAAAGGATATTGAAGTCTTCATCTTTTTCATTGAAACCAAAATCTCCAAGCATTATAAAGCTAGATAAACTCAGTTTAACCAGTTTTCTCTAGCAAGTGACATTAGGATCTCAAAAAAAAAGATATAATGATAGTTTTTACGCCCCTGAAATTATCATTTTAAATAAGATACTAAAATCAAAATAAGGAGTGTATACCTTAGCGAAAATAAAAGGGTGCACGAAATTGGAAAATGGCTCAAATACCGTGAAGAAATCAAAAAGGCACTTCGAACTCTATAGTAAGAGACATGCTATTTAGAAAATAGTTGGCAAAAGTCCGACATCGTCGAAAGACTCAAAGAAAATAAAAACTTAGATCCTTTCATGTATATATGCAAAAAGGAACTTTGTATATGTATAATGTACATGTAATAATTTTGGGACTGAGAGTATTTTGTTACAGCTGTTTAATACACAGAGTCCTTAATATTATTCTTTTGGCTTTTGCGCAACTGAAAAATTCACGAAAACCATTAAAAAAGATGTGCGCAAAAATAGTTCAGTTGATGGGTGCGCAAAATTTAAAGGGTGCGCTAATATGCATTTTAAAGGGGTGCGCGAAAATTTGAGGCGCAAAAAATAGTGGGAGTGAAAATATAAGGGGCGCGAAAATTAAAGGAACTAAGGTATAATGCCAGAGCGTTTTAGAGACCTGTTTGTGCGCCAAAATTTTGATGTGTTGGTGCAATTTTTTCTCATTTCTCATTTTTTCTCATTTTGAAGCAAATTTAATTGTTTTCAAAGTTTAGCTTTAAAAATAAGGTCCTTTTACAGGACTGCGTGTTAAAATGTCCATTTATTAGCCCAAACTCAAGTGAAACCGGTCCCCCCCCAAAAAAAAGTCTCTATTTGTCACTGATGTTTGCAAAAACAACAAGAAAATATCAACGAGAGCAATATAGAGGGAAAGTTATTTTCAATTATTTATTATTCTATTTTTTTATTATTTCAGTGGGTTCACTTTACACAACACAGATGCAATTTTCTGCTAAACTCTGAGAAATGTTCATGAATACTTCAAACAAAGCGTTCCCAATAAAATTCTCAAATTCAAGCATAGAAATCAGGCCACTTTAATTAAGTTTCCTTTATGTCACACCAGTATGTAGTATGTGGCTGTTCATAATTTACAAAACAAAGTACTACAATCATGAAGATCATAAAAATGTTAGATAACAATATTGAGATGACAACAATCAAAAGATAAAGTAATAGAGGGAACGTAGGGGAACAAAATTGTCATTTTATGTCTTCTATTAATATTAATGCATAGAAATTCAAAAACTCCTGTAGATTGAAGAACTTGCATATCATATCTTAAAAAATGCTCCACATAGATTGATTATTTTCTTTTTCTTTCAAGAACTTATAAGAAAACTAAGATAAACTCGGCTCATGCCGCGCTAACCTTCTGCCGAGTTAGGCAGTTGGTTAGCAATCTTGCTCTGTTACCAGCAGGGTGAGATGGTGTGAGTTTGAGTCCTCTCACTTCAACTTATAAGAATTTTAATTGAAAATGTATTCATTAGGTACTTTGCCAGGAGAAGTTTTGACAAGCGACATGGGCTTCATTTACATCATGCAATTTCATTGTAACCAAGCAACAGAAGAGGAAATAAAATGTGTAACATACTTTTTTGTCTTTATCGGAATGAAGACAAAATATATGACCTCACCTTTGCATTGCTGAGAGTTCCTTGATGACATCGAAAAGTTTGAAGTAATCATTTCATCAAGAAAAGAAAACGAATTTATTGGACATTATGGAAACAGTATAAAAGGAGCCTTTCTGAAAGGTGGAACATTGAACATTGAACCATACAGCAAGGTAAAAGGTTGTTTTGGCAAAAGACTTTCATTCTCACAACACCACATTGACTGGTAAGGTATAGCTACAAACTATTTCTTCTTTTTTTGTTTCAGCTTACCATAGCAAGCCTTAGATGAGCCACATTCTTTTTACTCTATTTTAGCTTTCAGAATTTCCAGTATGTCCATCTTAGCAGCATTCATCATTGTATCATTGTGTTTGGTGTCTGCACACACAAGTAACGATATAGTTATGTTTTCAACACACAGGTGGTAGGCTGGAAACGAAATGTATTCAGATTTTAATAGAATGTGAAAATGTATGCGTTGGAACAGTTTGTCGCAAAGTATGCAAATCTGTCAATATATTGAAATGCGTCAAGCCAGCAAAGCAAATGCAGATGACGTAACATTGAATTGAAAGACAATTGGTCGTACACTTGCAACAATTACTATTATTATTATTATACAGTTGTTATTGTAATATTACTTGGGTGTGTTGCACTGATAAAGAAAATAAACAAATTAAACAAAACAAAAATTTTTATGGAGAACTTTGGCTTTGTTTGAGATGGATTTGTCACTGGTTTATATCTTGTATTATTTCATTTTCATTTTTTTGTAAATTGTAAATTTTTAAAATTTTCATTCATATTGTTATGTACTAACCAATCTTCTGTTTTAGATGAACTAAATAATTAATAAAAGCCAATATTAATTATATGTTGTGTTGCACAGGACTTTATTAT
>JAYJMG010019231.1:0-10593 GCA_036873935.1 Stomotoca atra
AAATAATTAGAATTCCACTCTTAAGGTGGCCTTCGCGCATCACTAGCTAGGCTATTGTGTCGGTCTCCTGCTATTTCTTTTCCATGTTCTGTGACTATCTCACGCTGTCTTAACTAATATATTCATCAATTTATGTTATTTTAAATTTCTTGATGTAAAATCTATGTTCTGCACTGTAACTATGATTATTGTCACAGAATTATTTTTTGTAAATATTTTGACTTTTTTTGCAAATAAATGATCTTAAATCTTGAATCTTGAATCTCATAATTGACTAGGGTAATGGAGGAGCATCAGACCTGAAGAAACAAGTGAGCAAACTTGAACTTTCTGCACAGTAGACCATTCAATAGAATTGGACAATTTATTTGGTTTTACATCAATTGAAGGTTCCACAGCCTTCCAAAATGTCTTGACCTTAAAAAACATAGAATAAACCGAATACATGAGAGGGTAATAAGAATTGTGTGTAAAGATTATACCTCCTCCTTTTCTGAACTCTTAGCAAAAGACAGCTCAGTTACCATTCATCAAAAGAATTTACAGTGTTCATTTTGTCAAAATTAAATAAATTGATAATAATAATAATAATAATACCTTTTCTGTTGTCTGACCAGTATTAGAAGTGCTCACCCCATCACAAAGATGGAGCCATCTCTCAAAATCTTGTAGGCAATCACTTCCTGATTCATAATATTCTTGAAAGTTACAGTCAGTAATACTCCAACATTTTCTTTGGGCTTTTGTGAGGTGTTTCGCTTTCCGCAATACTTAAAGGGTTCGATTTTTGCTGGTGACAAATGCATCTTTCCCCGTCTCTGGAACGATTTTCGCACTTCAGGAGTAACTAGTGGATTGACTGAGGGACGGGGCAAAGATTTATTGGGGATTGCTGGCATGGATACATCGGGCACAGCCACAGGTTCTTCGGACGGGACATTTCGTTTGTAACAACATTCCAGCTCCACTCCCGCATCTCATCCATCGATTTCTTAAATTCCCCCGTGCCTTGCTTCAAAAATGGACCTTCTCCAGATGTTTGTTGAGCCGATCTAACACCATATTACCTAGAGAACAAATCAGTGGCTTTGAAGATCCATTCTTGCTTATCTGAAAATGAAGCAATTTTTAACAGCAATGAAGAAAATTGTTTGGTGTTATATTTGATAATATGTTGCGTTTTGATACTCATATAAAAGATATCTATAGCAAAGCAGAACAAAAAACAAGTTCGCTATCAAAAATATGTTCGTATATGAGTCTGACAAAGAAACGTACATTGATGAATGCATTTTTTTATAGTCAATTTAATTATTTGAATTTCAACTGTAAATAAAGACACATACCTTCATAGCATTTTGGAAGTACCTCACCCAGTAAGAGCAGGTCAGTTTCGCCTTTTGCTCACTCCAGGTATGCTTTCTTGAAACGAGGTGTTTCTTCATGTCCACAGATTGGAATGAGCAATCAACAACCGGACACTTCAACAGGTACCGGACTTAAGAATTTATCTCCACAGCCATAACTGCGTCTAAACAACCAAACTGTTGTTTCAAGTCAGACTCTATTGCCTTTTTTCGCCTCCTCTGTTAGCATTTTCTTCTCATTTTTCGTTGCGTCCTGATTTTCTATGTTAGACTTAAACGGATTTCCAGGGTAGTAACGTCCACTTCCTGAATACAGGGAATCAAACATAGACTCCTTCATTTTTCCCTGACGCATCTCCACCTTTTCTGCTCCTTCCTCTTCAACTGTGGCCTTCGGTACAGTGCAGGTGTCAATGTTTGATACACTCAGCTCTTTTTCTTTGTCAATCTTTCGTTTCTTTTTTAATGGTCTTAAAATCGATACCGCCTCCTCTTCTGAGCTGTCCTCAGGCTCCGACGGTTCATATCAATCTCCATTATCATCAGAATAGCTAGAGCTAGATGTTTGCATGTCAATATCGCAATCAACACCTTGCGATCTCATTTTAACAATCTCCCGAGTTAAATATCGATTTTTGACATGTACATCTTCTGTGTCAATGTCAAGCATCTGTGTTTTTTCTTTAATAAATTCTTTCACAAGCATTTGCTGCTGGCAATTGTCACATCTCGCTCGCATTTTGATCTTGTATCCCTTTACAATGTTTGTGTAATCTCTCTGCAAACAAAACTTTTGTCTTTTCCCATATTGAATCTATTAATTCCTGGGTGGTGAAATATTAACATTACAAATAACAGCAAATTAGGTTAGTTACCGTATGTCGTAAATAGCAAAATCTTTTGTGGCGCACATTCGTACTTGCAAACTTGCAAATTAATTTGTTTTGCATCTTTCACTTAGAATAGTAATGTTGTATCATTGAAATATTGTCAAATTTCAAAGTGCTGATACTTGCGGCAGAATATTGTGCTATTAATGACATACACATATGAGAACACCCGAGAAATGTAAGTGTTACAAAAAAGGCACACAAGACTTATTATAAAACTTAGAGCCACTCAGAATGCCACCTTTTCTGCTCCTTCCTCTTCAACTGTGGCCTTCGGTACAGTGCAGGTGTCAATGTTTGATACACTCAGCTCTTTTTCTTTGTCAATCTTTCGTTTCTTTTTTAATGGTCTTAAAATCGATACCGCCTCCTCTTCTGAGCTGTCCTCAGGCTCCGACGGTTCATATCAATCTCCATTATCATCAGAATAGCTAGAGCTAGATGTTTGCATGTCAATATCGCAATCAACACCTTGCGATCTCATTTTAACAATCTCCCGAGTTAAATATCGATTTTTGACATGTACATCTTCTGTGTCAATGTCAAGCATCTGTGTTTTTTCTTTAATAAATTCTTTCACAAGCATTTGCTGCTGGCAATTGTCACATCTCGCTCGCATTTTGATCTTGTATCCCTTTACAATGTTTGTGTAATCTCTCTGCAAACAAAACTTTTGTCTTTTCCCATATTGAATCTATTAATTCCTGGGTGGTGAAATATTAACATTACAAATAACAGCAAATTAGGTTAGTTACCGTATGTCGTAAATAGCAAAATCTTTTGTGGCGCACATTCGTACTTGCAAACTTGCAAATTAATTTGTTTTGCATCTTTCACTTAGAATAGTAATGTTGTATCATTGAAATATTGTCAAATTTCAAAGTGCTGATACTTGCGGCAGAATATTGTGCTATTAATGACATACACATATGAGAACACCCGAGAAATGTAAGTGTTACAAAAAAGGCACACAAGAATTATTATAAAACTTAGAGCCACTCAGAATGCCAGAATAAAAAATCACCACTTTGTGGTAGCCATTTAATAGAGAGATATGAACAATTTATCTAGAACAGACTGGTCTACGAAACAAAAAAATCTGACAGTAAATGCATTTTTAAAAGAAAACTGACAAAAAAGTAAAAGAATGAAACTTCACTGGCATCACAAGCTTCTTACACAAAACAAACATTCATAAAATGTATTTTCATGCACTTCAAAGAACATCTGCCCACAGTCATTAACAATTTCCACTGAAAGCTTTAAAGATTATAATAAGGAGGCAAACAAAACACAGGAATTACAGGAATCACACAACAGAATTTACATTTTTGCCCCCAAATTAACGCCCAAATCCCCCTTTTGTGACCAAAATCCGAAAAACCAACTATTTAGTTGAAACCAGCACCCTCAAATTGGTCTAAGTGTACATTTTCAAGAAAATCTGACCATTGTACATTTTTGTCCAAAATTGGAGCCCAACCCCCCCTTTTTTGATCAAATTTTTTTTAAACCAACCACGTATTTGAAACCAGCACCACTGAATTAATCTATGAGCAAATTTGACTATATATAGTGTAAAGCTACTGACCAATGTCACAAGTTCTGGCGCACATATGGGTTAATTAAGCTTTTATTTGTTTCTTTTGAATGGCTGGTCCATTTCTGAACAGGCAGGTCAGGTGTTGTTTGCTTGAATTGTCTGTTTTAATTTTTTTTTTTTTTTTTTTTTTTTGTCTACCAATCTCTCTTCTGGTGGCATGGTAGGTGGCCACTTGTGAGAGCAGTTCCTGTAATAAGGGAGGATGCTGAGGCTACCTCATATCCTCAAGGGAGTTGTGCCCTTTAAACTTAACTTTTCTATCCATCATTTGGAGGCATATCAGGCAGGTGACTGTCTGTCATCCATTAACACAACATTATATATGTACTATTGTAGAGGAGTAAAACTTCTAGTGAAACCTTATTTGGCCTAACAAGTTGAGTTATTCATTACAGCAGGTCAACTGCTGTTTTGTTTATTCCCTTTATACTAACTTAAAACCCCTTAAAATAAACATGGTTTAAAAACGGGTTTTCTGAACCAAATTAGTAAAAAAAAATGCAACCATCAGAAAGATCGACCCTTCAAACATACATTTAGAGTATTTGGTTTCCATAAACGGTTAAATAATGACTAAAATGGAGCAATCTAAAACCTGGTCAGCGCAGCACAACCTTCCTCTTCCACAACTTCTTAACAAGAACTGACACGTGGCGGAACGCAAGATATATCAAAGCTACGGCACCAAGGACTCGTAATTACCGCAAATTAGGCTCTTATTGAAGCCTTTGGATATATGACTTCAAACTTCGTACATATATTAAGTGTTTGAAAATCTTTTGTCACAAAAAATTTGGGGTGGTTTCAGGCAATACTTCTCTATTTTTTCGCTATCGTAAAATTACAAAATACGAAAATCTTCAATGTCCATTAATTATTAAGCATTAGGCTAAATAGAGACTTGAATTTTTGCTACATCATTCTTTTCAGGAAACTCTTTACAAAAAGTTAAAATTGAGATCAAATTAGTAAAAAAACAAGTCGATAACTATGAGTACACCACCTTTTTAATTGTCCCTCGAAACTTTGTTCACACGACAGTGGATTACCAGACAAAAAACTATATTCTCAATCTAACAACTTCGACTCTAGTAAGCTTTTGAATTATGTAACCAAATTGTTTGTGTTGTTATCAATTCAACCACAAATTTAAACTCCAATGACGCCAGAAATACACATTTTCAGGGAATGAAATTTTCTATGTTAATGCACTACACTGCATTGACACTGTCCTGCATGATTAACGTGCTTAGAATCAATACTTTTGAATAGCAACCGAAAAACAAAAAAGAACTAATTGTGATTTTTAGCCCCTATTTAAATTACAATAACTTTAAAATTAACAGGTATTAGACAATGAAACATGTACTACATGTAGCAGTACCTTTTTAAGGAAAGATTTAAAGATTAAGCGTATTTGCTTTCAGAGAAACTGCAATATGAAAATAGGTAAAAACATGTCATACTTAGAGAAAACGAAACATTTTTTTTAACGTTTTTGGTGCAATTTCAAAAGTCAGCCACTACAGATATACGTATTGTTATGATATCAAACACTACAACGTAAGGTATTTGTACTTATTAAATGCGTTTATTTACCCAAGTTTAAATCCTAACAACGCAGGAAATACACCTTTTCAGAAAAGGAAATTTCCTATGCTTATGCACTACACTGCGCTAATACTGTATTACAAGATTAACATGCTTAGGGTCAATACTTGCAGAGATAATTGCCTTTAAATAGCGGCCAAAAAACATTAGAATAATGGTTTTTACTTAGGTTTAGAAGCCAATAACAAAAGAAATATTTTGTGACAGTTTTGTTCTTAATAACACCGTTATTGCCGTTTAAAAGCCTTTTTGAGCAACCAGATGATGTTTTCCCTGTCTAGGAGATGATGCAACACATGTTAGATACGCAATGGACATTCCCATTGTCTCTTCTGTGGTAATTTTGTGCTTCATAACACTGTTTTGACCATTTTAAAGCCTTTTTAGGCAACCAGATGATGTTTTCCGTGTCTAGGAGATGATGCTCTAAGTCATGGGAATTGAAGATGCAACTATACAGTACATGTGTTTCCTTTTCTATTTACAAACGTAGTAATAAATACATCAATGCGTACGTAAACAAAACGCCTATTCTCCAAATGAGAAACAATGAGCAAGATAAAGCAATGCTTTGCTTTGTTAGTTTCGTTGAACTTTGAAGATAAACAGTCATGCAAAATTGAAATTATGGATACATTGCAGATTTAACATAGTTGATGTGATGATGTTCTTCACTGACCTGATGTTATTGTGATGCAAAATAAAAGAAATAAATGAAGTAAAATATGTTTCTGTTATAATAACATTTAAACTTATGTGCACAAAAGTTCTGTTGCACAAAGGAACAAAATTAAAAAGTTTGTAAGAAGCCTTTTACTGTAGCCAATGCTCTTTAGATGGAATCTGTTTTGAAAAATGCATTTATAATAAGTGAGCATAAAAGTTTTTTTTATGGTGAAAAGTAACCAACGGAATACATTGTTTTATATAATAAGAACAAATATAACTACTGTAGCAATTCGCTCCACATACACCTCGCAAGAGCAGCATAGGCGTTGAAGCTGGAGTGATCGCGTTCACTCTAATATTTTTTGATCATGGCCTTCAATACGTATCGCACTGTTTGCCAATCCATGTCACTTACTCCCTGGACAAGTTTGACATTGAAGGACTTCAATCTGTCCACAGCTTCTTTAAATTGTTTTCGGGAGATACTTTTATCGTTTACACAGTTTTGGATTAGATCTTTGGTAATGAAAACCAGTATTAAGATTGTCTTTTTGGGCAATCTGTTGTCTCCACAGCCTCTGTACCAATCAGATGGTCCATGCAGATTATCAACTGTCATTTTTTCTAAAAAGTAAGTTTACGAAGATTTTTTTCAAGAAAAGATTTTCATGTAAAATAAGCAATGATGTCATACATGCAAACTGCCACAATTTTACTTAATATTCGAGCGTTTATGGACAGAAAATAAAAATAAAAAGCCATACAGAGAAAGCAGGTCAAATAGGGCTAAAATCTAACCTTGTTCATTAATCAAACCCAATTCCAATTCAACTTTGTTGTCCTTTGGAGCACTTGATTTTAAATTAACAGAATAGGTGTTTTAATGAGGTAAAACTTATTCTGCAATTTTGTGGACCGCGAAGTTAACATGCAGGTATCAAAGAAAACCCGATGAAAGAAAAAGTATTATATGGTAAACCTCCTTCTAAATACAATGAATGTAAGGGTGAAATGTAAACTTACTCGTTGCTTGTCTTTCACTCCAACTGTGAAGTCTTGGTGCATTGGGTCCTGAAATAGTTAAGGAAGTTGCTTTGTAGTATAACTTCTTAAGAACAATTTTTTAAAAGAATATGTAAAAAGCTCGCTTACCTTTGAGTCTGGCCAATCTCTCACTCCAACTTGGGCGCTTTTCTTGAGGCACCCATATCGATTCAGATTTGCTTGCTGCAATAAACGAAATTATAGAAACCTTCTTATACATTAATGGCAAAAGCAATCAAAAGGCTTTTTTCAGAAATCAATTTCACTGCACTGCTGTTGAGGAAGGGTACCTTATTTTACTCTTCTCCACCTCATAAACGCATTAAGCAACAACAAAAAACATCAATGAATAGGATTTATTCAATTCTTATTTTCAAACTTACTTGTCATTTCAGTTTGCACACTTGTCTGTTGTGTCAAAAGCATCGGCGGCTGTGCGTTGGGGCCTACATATATAAAAAAAAACGTTTTACTTCTTTGAATTCCTAAATTCGTTAAGCAACTGAAACAAAACACATATTCAAAGGACGCATTCAATTCTTATTTTCAAACTTACTATTCATTTCAGTTTCCACACTTGTCTGTTGCGTCAAAGGCATCGGCGGCTGTGCGTTGGGGCCTACATATATAAAGAAACGGTGTACTTCTTTGAACTCCTAAATTGGTTAACAGAAACAAATCACCTTGTCAAAAATACGCATTCATTGCCTATTTTAAAACTTACATGACCCTTCAGATTCGCGATACATAAGTGTCTGTGGAGGACTTGCAGATTGTTTATTGGCAAAGCATCATCAATATTGGTTTAATTTTTAACATTACCTGATGCTAATTTAGTGCCTTAGCTGATTTCAACCCTTAAGAATACAAAAATTGCATCGTGAGCTCAGAAAACGAAAAAATTGACCTTTCCCACCTTTTAAGCAGCACAACGAGGAGCGTAGAAAGACGAAATAAATTATTGTATACCAGACTCAAACTATTGTATAAAAAATTCAATTACCTTGTGTGCTTTCTGACTCAACTTGAACGTTTCTCATATCATCGTCATCGTCCTCATCAGAATTTATTGCCGTGTTGGCCAGCAGATCATAAACATCGCATCTTTTACCGAATTCCCAAATTCTTCTTCAATCATTTGATTGTTTGCCTCTGCCCATTCTGTGACGTTTTTTCTGGTCGGCATTGGCCTTCGCAGTGCTGCCTGTCGCATCTGTGCCAACTCATCTCTTTGATCTACGGGCAGTCCAAATGTCTTGTAACATTTCATAGATATTCTTAATCCCTCACGGTTGGCCCAGTGTTGAACATAAAACTTCCGAGTCGTGGACTCTCTGTTTTTCATGAAGTGCTCCGCGAAGTTCTTTAAATTTACTCCACCCATTCCAGCTACTTTGGCTACTACTACGCAATTTACCCATTTTTTAAACAAAAACAACAGAACGATATAACCATTTTTAATAAATGAAACATTATATCTGACTTCAACCATACCCCACCACTGTTCTGCATAAGTTTTATGCATTGTTAATTGCTGCTTTCAAAGATATAACCTCTCCAAAAAACAAAAAAAGAACTAATTATGATTTTTAGCCCCTATTTAAATGACAATAATTTTAAAATTAACAAGTATTAGAAAATGAAATTTGTGTCACATGTACTTCATATAGCAGTACCCATGTAAGAAAAGATTTTTGGATTAAGCGTATTTGCTTTAAACATGTTTTTTAACGTTTTTGGTGCAATTTCAAATGGCAGTAACTACTGATATACGCATTATTATGATATCAACACTACGATGTAACGTATTTGTACTTATTAAATGCGTTTATATAGTTTAATGACTTCAAATATATTTCTCTAAGAGATGTGTCCTATTGAAAATTGAAAAAAACCTATTAAATAAATGTTTTTCACCTAAGTTTAAAAGCCACTAACGTAGGAATTCAACATTTTTAGGGTATGAAAATTTTTATGCTTCTGCAACACATGATCATCCCAAAGGGTTTTCAGAATAATGTACTGTAAAGCAATAATCTTAGAGAAAGCACTCTCTGAATTGGCATATAAAGTAAAGTATCAGAAATTATACACATACGTTCAGTCGGTTCAAATTTCAATTGCTGATAACTTCTGATAAACATATGATATCGGCATGAACATTTCACCGAGTGCTCACAATCATTAGAGAATGCTGTCCATTTTTACAATTTTTAAAAATGGCGTCAAAAAACTGAATGACGTGGAAAAAAACATGATTTTTTGGGATTTTGACGTGTCATTCCCATTTGTGACATCATGTTTCAAAATTTCAAACGTCATCATCATTGTATAACGATTGTTAGCCCGTGGTAAAAATTTCATACCGATATGGTCTGTTTATCAGAAGTTATTAACAATTAACAAAAATTTCAAATTTCTAATAAACTAATAGAAGTTAGTTCAAACTCGAATTGTCCATAACTTCCAATAGACAAATCATATCACCATGAAATTTTCACCAAGTACCAACAATAGTAAGATAATGCTGCCCACGTTTGAAATTTTGAAAAGTGACGTCACCGAGCAGAATGACGCGTCAAGAAAAAAATTTTGACGCGTCATTCAACTCAGTGACGCCATTTTTCAAAATTTTTAACATCATCAGCATTGTCTAATAATTGTTAGCGCTTGGTAAAAATTTCATGCCGATTTCATTTGTTTTTCAGAAGTTATGAACAATTAAATTTTACAGTGATTTCTACCAATTTATTAGAAATTTAATTTTGGCTGCTATTCAAAAGGGATTGTCTCTAAAACTATTAATTGTAAGCACACTAATCTTGAAAATACAGTATGAACACAGTATAGTGGATAAGCTTGAGAAATTTCATGCCCTGAAAATATGTTGTTCTGGCGTTATTGGCTTTTAAACCTAGGTAAAAAACATTAATTTTATGTTTTTCTTCATTTTTAATAGGACGTATCTCTAAGTCGAAATAATTTCAGGTTCTTACACTTCTTACATTAATTAGTGTGATGAGTTTGATACCACAATATTACGTATCTCTGTTGTCATTGGCCTCTGAAACTGGGCTAAAAACGTTAAAAAAGGCGTTTTTTTCCAAGGCTGAGGTTTTCTTACCGTTATTCATGCTGTAGTTTCTCTAAAGGTTAATAGTTTAAAGTCATCAATCTTTACATTCCTTAATAAAAGTAATCTGTAGTGCATGTTGGAGAAATTTCTTTTTCCAACACTTTTTATTTGTAATAGTAATAACATGAGTTTGAGGGTGATTCGGGAATAATAGTCCCGAGGTTTATTTATTATTCCAAAATCACCCGAAAACCCATGTTATTCCTCGTTAATCATATAACTGGTTTCATTTACTTCAGAATTCTCAATGTTAAAAAAACACACACAAAGAAT
>JAYJMG010019342.1:0-10592 GCA_036873935.1 Stomotoca atra
AAAAAATACAAAAAATCAATTTTCTTCCAAACGAAAAAAGATTTTTGAAAAATTTTAATGGATTGTTGGATGGGATGAACATACCTTTCATCTGAACCCAACTTGCAAAATCGCTGGAGGATCCCTTTAACAGGAATTTTTCCGTAAAAACAACAACAAGGTGCTAGAGGAATAAATGAGATATGTTTGTGCAGAGATGTTGTCTATTTTTTGCTGCAAGTTTTTTTATCGCGAGAGAAAGAAAATCCAACAAAATTACCGACTCCCCGATTCGCATAATAATAGGGTTTTTTAGCTCAGTAGGTCGGAGGACCCGAACAGAGGATATTATTGGTGCCTGCCTAAAGTCTCAGGGAGATAAGAACTGAGTCGGCACTATTACTCGAATCACTTGACATTTTTATCCTATAACTTTCCTTCATTTGAACACCGGTTTTCCAGGTGTTTACCAACTGACAACAATAATACGTTATTGTAAAAAACGCTGCATCATAAAAACTGTATCGTAAAAAGAACAAATTTGTATCGCAATTCCTGAAAAAAAATTCGCCTGTGCTGCAAGAAAACTGCAATACGCTTTTATTTTCTTAATTCGAACCCTGATGGTAAAAAAATTCCTTCGCAGTAAAGAATAAAGTGTTTCTACATTCTATTTTCTTTATATACCGTAAAGCAAATTATCTTTACCGTGAAGATTTTGTCTTCACAGTGAAGTTTTTTATGTTTTACAGTAAAGATGGACCATTACAGTTAAGGATATAACTTTTAATCTTAACTATAATATTTTTTGACTTTGTGGTGATTTAAAGAGAGTTGGTCTGGTGACGCAAACCAGACATTTTTGTGATGACGGCCTAATTAAAGCTTTAGATAGTACGGTTCAATTAAGCTGTATATGCCCTATCATTAGCCATGTTACCTGTTAATAAAAACCTGTAAACATTACTGTTATACGGTGCGCTCATCTTTCAGACTTTCCAAGTCTAATGGCATGAAGCAAAGTCCTCTCCACCCTAGCTATATGACGTCCTTATTTTGACTGGCTTTAGGATCGAACTGTGTCAGTGCATTTTGAAGTGTACCTTAATCCCATCAAATTTCGCGCCACTAAATTTCGCGCAATTTTTTTTCGCGCAGGCCCCAAACTTATATATTCGTGCAGGATAAATTTTCTATAGTTAAGGCTAAAACCCATAAAAAAGGGGTTTTAGCCTTTAACTATTAATTTTCTCGCACCCAAATGCGTGAAAAAAGGCATATTTCGCGCAGGATTAATTTTCGCGCAGCTTTGTTGCGCGAAAATTAATGGTGCGCGAAAATTGATTGGATTAAGGTATATATACCATATTTCCTCTTTTAAACGCCGCCCTCTAATAAAGGCCACACTTTTAGATGCGGCGTTTATTAGAAAAACCCTGCAAGTTGCGGTGTTGAACGAAAAATTGAGGATAATGTAAAAAAGACACGTTTAATAAACCAGTTTTACTTCTTTTCGTTCATGAAATTCATCAATCTCTAGTGGCAAATAAATAAATTTTGCTTTCGTTTTTCCAGTTCTTTATACAGTATATTTCCCCTTTGAAATAAACGCCGCCCTCTAATAAACGCTGCACCCCAAAATTCAAAAATTTAATAAACGCAGCAGCGTTTAAAAGAGGAAATACTGTACTCCTTTTAACTTCAAGGTACTTTTTAGCAAAGTGGATGAAATACAGTTAAATTAACAGGTTATACTGTTAAATTAACAGGCACGAGTTTCACATACAAATATCTGTTTGTTTCGAGACATGTGTACATATTACATTTTTTCAAACATGATAATGCCTGAAGGGTGAGTTTTTTGGAAGAGGAAAACCTTATTAGATTGATTAAGCGATACTGTACCGCTTAATTTAATAACAGTAAGAATGGTTAGTTATTGAGTACATAGCTAAATTATCGTGTTACTGCTTTAATTATTAAACTGGTTATCCCTGACTTTTCTTTTTCATTCTTCTTATAATGCATGTTAAAGATCTATGCCCCATGCTTTCTCAAGGTATAACACATGGCTTGACCACTGTTTGACAGTATTTCAAAGTAGCAGTATTTTAGAATGTATACCACCTACATATCTGTATCTGTACGTGTATATATTCTGTGTATGTCTGCATCTCATTAATTTGAGAAGATTTTGCTTATTGCAGATTGTTTTTAAACTATTATCAGCAGTGCTGTCGGTGAGCATGATAAATATAAATAGTAGACGACTTATTACAGTATACTCTTCATACGTAATTATTGGAAATGGATTTTTGTAGATTATGGTAATGATTGTGGCAGGATGCAAAACTTTTTCAAAATAAACTGTAGAAGCTCATGGGCATCACCATACTGTGATCTTGGAAATGTTTGCTCATTATTTGCACAGTTGATTGGCTTTACTGCCATCTTGCCGCAGATCCATCAGATTTGGTCATTTCAGTCAGTTGGTGCACTGCATGTGCTATGGCCAACTATGTTAGTGACAGCTGCATTGCCAAGTGCATTCTACATATTTTCAACGGAGACTAGAGTGCTGTTCAAGTTCACTGCCATTTATTATCCAGTGGTGTACTTGATTTTCTTGTTGGAATTTTGGTTTTTCACACAAAAAAGTGCGCAAAGAAAGCTTTCCTTTGCAGCAATGTGTATCATTGTTTGGGCATGTTTGTTGACAATCGAACTCAGTGTGTCTCTACCTGATGGTCCTGAGAGGTTGGAATGGATGACAATTGTGTTGTATTCTATAAAAGTATTACCCCAGGTATGATGTTTTTGCAAAATTCTGTTTCTTAATATTTATGAATTTGGGGAGTCTTTTCAGAATGTTTTGAAATTGGTTTCTTCAAAATGACATTATTGAACTATTGAAAGAAGAACTTATTGTAAGCATACATAGCATTACTCTTGATGCATGAATCGATAATTGAATGAGCGAAATAGCTACTTTTTTACTTTCTTAAAACTATCAGAATAATTACAAAATCCATTGCATCATTATGAGTCGGTAGTGTTTTGGAGTTATGATAAATTCAAAAAGAATATTTGAGTTGAATCAATATTTCTCAAATTTTTGAGGAATCATTTGATGTTCAGAGTTATAGCTTTACATTTTAATCTGACATCATGAATATTGCGTGTACGACTGTTTTTTATTATGGAATGTCCTTCTGGGTTTGTCCTTATTAACAATTTGGAGGAGATTCGAAAAGAAAAATTCCTTTTGAGATTGTAGGAAGAACTGACTTCCTTCCCTAATTATTCGTAAAACCAAAGTTGAACAACTGACGTTTTGGTGGGCTTACGCTGCCATGTATTGATTGGTTGTTATGCTTGTCATTATACATACAAGAATTATTTTGATGTGATAAAAGTAGATATACTAAACAAAAGTTGTTCTGTATGCCTATCTTAACCTAGGAAAAAGAAATAGCTAGAATAATGCTGCTAGTGGAAATATTAAAGGAAGATTTACAGTTAGAACTAATTGGTGATCAAACTTTTTTTGGACTTTTCCATTTTTCTCTTTTTCACCCCGAATAGCCCATGTTAAATCAGCCTGTGTTCTGATTTGATTTCAGATTATGCTCAACTTGTATTTACGCACAACCTTTGGACAATCATCGATTTCGGTTCTGTTGTATGGTATTGTGTCATCACTGAAGTATATGTCGGTGTATTTGTTACAAGTGAAACTAGAATACCGTGTCATGGAATATTTGTCTGTTGTACTGGCTTACGTGAATGCGATACAGGTAAAAAGTTCTTATCGTTGTCTTTAACATAATTAACTTCTTACTCTATCTTTTACCTACTGAAACCTTATATATCTTTCAAAATAATTATAGTGGCATTCACATGTCATATCTTTGAAAGATCGAAAAAGTAACGTTATTGCCCTCTAAGGGTGCATTTGTTTCAGCCCTCAGATGCCCCTCCAAAACAATCCAGAAAAGGATTTTGTGTTTGTTTCATACCTTGGAGGGTTTCAGATGGTTTCAATCCTGGATGGCCATCCGTTCTGTTTGTTTCATCTTGAACCATCTTTTTTCAGATAGTTTGCTTGAGAAGTCAGAAAGAATTTACAGTCAGTCACACTTTTTTGGACTGTATAACCGAGCCACAACATACTTCTGAGCATGCGCCGGCTGCCAATTTAAACAAACAGCCTCAGAAAAAAACTTAGCAAAACTGCAACACGTTAATTGCGGAGCAACAATTCACAGCAATCCGTTTTTGGAGTTATGATCTGTTTGTTTCAGGTACAGTTTTTTTAACAATTCAATCTAATCCTGGACGATTCCAGAGGGTTGAAACAAATGCACTCTTAAGGCGGAAATACACAATCAATTTAAATTGTCAATCTTTTTTCTTCAATCATTTTCCTCCATTTAAATTGATGAGTTTCACCTGTCTACACGATCATTTTAAATTAATAAACTTTCAAATAAACTTTCTTTCTACAATGGACAATCACATTGTTAGTATCGCTGCAGCAAGTTTGGCTATCGCTATTTCAGTGAAAAAACGGAAGCAAAAGAACGCAAGAGACATATTTGAACAGCTTGGGTAAAACCGTGGCTTACAAGAAGGCATGAGCTTGGGTCTTACACAACCTGCCATCTTTTCCATACACTTCTTCTTCTTATTCCTGTCTTTTACTTTTCGGAGAACACGTCCCACAAAGGTGTCTCCACTTCCCAAGCTTGAATAAAGTCCTCGTTTTTCTCAATTTTCTTTGTCTTTGATGACATTTTGCTAAAAACCCTTCGTTTCATTCTAGTATAATACTCAAGCTATGATTAAAACTATCTTGCTTCCTGTTTAAACACAGGCGCATGAAAGTGACGACATTAAAAACAATAGTGTCTATACAATAGAAAAGTATTGAAGAAAAAGTTTAAAAAGATGAACACATCCATCTTTTTAAAAAGTTTGTAAACTCATGATTGAAGGCCAAAAGATTGACAACCTTACCTGTTTACATGATCAATTTTTTTATCATCAATTTAAATTGATCGTGTATTCCCGCCTTTAGAATCACAATCATTATTGAACAACACTATCAACAGTATTAAATTTTTAGGTTATCTGGTACCCCAGACCTGAATTAAAAAAGCCCAGACCAATTAGATATGGAGCCATTATAGATTCTCAAGATTATTCAATTCATTTTGAGGACCGAAACGCAGTAGTACAAGCTGTCGCCAATGAGGTCGTTGAACACCCAGCAGAAGTGGATCTAGCTTCCAGGCTTAGTTCTTCCAAAGAGACATCATCAGGATCATCGTCCTTTGGTAAAAGCCAGACAATCAGTGTGATGGGTTATTACAAAAGACTTACTGAAAAATCATGGTGGCAATTGTTCATGTTGTTATATTTATTTATCGGTTTGATCATTTTCACAGTCATCCTTGGGTTAAGTGCAAATACTATCTGGGTTCTATGTGGTCCATTGGCAGTGTTTGGATTGCTTTTTGTGGCTGCATTGTACAGAGATTATAAAGAAGGTTCATTGGACTGCTATTACCTATCAGAAATCCATTATAAAATAATGGGAGACTCCTCGTAACCATAACAAAAAAAGACAATTCGGTAACCTTCTAATTTTATGCCAGGAAAGCTTATTTTTATGTCACAACTTTTGGTCATAAAATGGCCATGTAGTTGAAAGTGTATAGTTGAAAGTATATGCAATTTTCTGTGATGTGAATTTTTTCCACCGATTTATGCAAAGATAGTTACAAAAGTTGAAAGTGATAAATATTGCTAATTTGTTGGAAAGATTTGTATGTGGAGAATAGTCTTTTGGTATAAATGTTAAGACGTTTGTTCTTTAAAGGAAGGAAGAAATTTTTGTGGGAAGAAGCATTTGCAGTGTTTTTGGTCTGTTTTTCGCAAATGTTTCTTCTACGAAATGTGCCAGTAAATATCAACTGCAAAATTTCATTCCCATGGTTATGTAATTTTTTGCCAGATGTGAAAGTTTATTTGCGTGAAAAACAATTCGGAAAACAAATATGGCCTTTTGAAAATAAGTTTATAATACTTCTGTCCGTACATCCTAAATAATACAATTTCCTGAGGATAACCCCAATTATTTTCTTAGCTGATATATCACTAACTGCTAAAATATGTTTCCACTATAAATGCCCAAAATGGTTCTATTTGCAAAAGTTTTTCGCGCAATTTCTTGAAAAGAAGGGCCAATCGTGAGAGTGTATTCATTTTTGCAAGTTTTTGCATGCAAACGTTTCTTCCTTTAAATTATTATTGATATCAATAGTATCCATCCATCTCGGAGACAGACAATGAAGTATAATATTCTAACCATTCAAATCGTTGAAAGGTGTTACTATATGAATGTTTTAAATTTGTTTTTGTATTAAAATTTTGCAATTTCTTTTAGAAATTAAGTAATCTTTCCTTTAGAAATGTTGTCACTACCATTGAACATATTGTTTTTGTATTTGTAATATATATGATGGATTATCATCGTTAAAACAGATTGCATAGGTATTATAATAATAAATTACTATTTTGGTGTTCTACTTGTGTATGTAGTTTGTTTTTCCTTTACTTTTTATTTTATTTTTATGATTATCATTTTTTTTTTTGAAATATTTTAGCCGGTGCCTTCAGTTAATATCAAGCTCTTTCATCCATTTTTATTAGTATGCTAATGAAATTTAATTGAAAAATAGTTGAATTGATGCCTACTGTAATGTTTCGATTGAATGCCCAGGGCGTTTATTAAATATTTTCATTTGCAAAGGGGGCTTTTAATCAAGGGGGCATTTATTGAAAAATATAAAAATTAAGTTTTGAGACAAGTGGGAACAAAAGGGAACTTTTCCGAAGGAAGAAACTATTTCCAACAATTAAAATTATATTCAGACCAAAAGGAGGGTATAGAAAGTTTCCTGTTTATAAAAGATAATAAAATTTTAAAACAATTAAACTTTGTTTTTATTCGTAGTACACTACCATAAGACTGCCACATGAGCATTGCTGCTGTTTCAAATAAATGCCTCTTTTGAGAGGGGGTGTTTAAAAGAAGGGGGCGTTTAAACGATGCATTACAGTATGCTGTCTAGTTGACTTGTATTGCAGAATTGTTGTGTACTGAAACCATTCAAACAACATGAACAGTCCTCTTGTTCATTAATCGTATGTAATATTTCCTTTGTTGCCATATTAAAATACTGAGTTCTAAGAATATGTATTTTTTTGCAGAGATAAATTTTCATGTTATGTGAACATAGATTACTGCAAGTGTATACAATTCAACCCTATAGATTGCAGTTGGGGGCAGAAACTAGTGGCCTCATCTTACCTTAGGTTTGAATTATAAATAGGGAATCTATTTCTTTTTTTGCTCTGTGAAAGTCATTGGAATAGTTACAAAAGTAATAAGATACAATAAATCTTCAAAAATACATTGAAATTTTTAGAACACAAATGACCACAAACTACTTTAGGATCAGAAACTTTTGCGGTCACAAACTTTTGCGGATTTTGGCCCAATTCGCGAAAGTTTAAGTACTCCAAGAAAATTAAAATTTGTTGATTCATGAAAATTTTCTATACTTGCAAATTTCCTTTCTTTTAATACCTTAAAAATACTTTAAAGGAAGAAACTTTCGCGAATTTTTGGCAAATCTTAAAAGAGGCCATTCGCGAAAGTTTATTCTCGCGAAATATCTCAAATGTTTTTTCTACAGTATTTTCGCCAAATTTTTGGCAAATTGATTGTGTTTCTTCCGAAAAAACGTCCACAGTCACTGCCAATCGCGAAAGTTTATTCCAGCGAAAAATCGCAAAAAGGGTCATTCGAAAGTTTATTCTCTAAATTTCGCAATTTTTTCGACTCGCGAAAGTTTCTTCCTTTAAAGTAGTATTTTTTCCTCTAAAATAGCTTCCCATGGCAATTTTTTTTTTTCAAATTTTCGTCATTTGCAAAAAATGTTTGCAAAAAATTTACGTTTGTGCAATTCGCAATTGGCCACTTTTACAATGGAGTGTAAGCTCTAGACTGTAGCATCTGATAATGAAGATTTTGGCCTACATTTGCAACTACAAACCAGTATTTCATTATTGCTTCTGTATTTTACTGTTTCAATACTTTCAATATTTTAATGTATTTCCAACTTTCACGTTTATCCAATTGAATAATGAACTCACTGGAAATGATAATCTTTAGTTTGAAAAAAGCTGAAAAAGTCGATTATTTTATGCAAGTTAAACATTTGCATATTTTTGTTTGTCGAAAACCGGAGGCAAGCATGAGCATTTTGCTTGTTTGTTTGTTTATTTTGAGGTATTATTTGATAAAAAATAATTTTATGGAAAGCATTTCTTGTGTTATTTTGTCTTTCAGTAAAGTATTTTTGTATTTATTAATGCTAGTGACAGTTTGTTTGTAGAAAACATCTTATTGTGATCAGCTTTCATCCTTTGTTATTGTTATTAGGACAAGGAAATTCTTACAATGAAATTTTGTGAAAGGTCCTTTCTTTCGTAATTATCTATAGCTCAGTACAGGAAACTATGCTAATTTAATGAATTTAATGCTATGTTCTACAAGATGGGTGGAATTATCTCAAATAGGCATGACAATATAAGAGATTTTTTGACAGTGTGTCTAGATAAAGTATGCACTGATGTGCAAGTCCAAACGTACTTGATCCCAGTGAAATATGAAAGGTTTAATTAAAAAACTGCAACAGTAGCGACGAAGCAAGATTAAACATAAAAGCAAAAAAGGTTTTTGAAAACAAAGTGAAACAGCATTGTTCGATGTTAGAGTTCTGCATGTTAACGCTGAGTCTTCAAAAAACATGAAAACGTCACTAATCATTCAAAGACACGAACAATCAAAAAACGAGAATATTTAGACAGGTGTTTTCAAGTCAATCATTCCACCTTCACGCCTTTGATATTTGGAACAAACAGTGGTTTTGGCGAAGAATGTCGGAAATTTTTGTCAGTTTTGGCATCCAAAATGAGTGAAAAAAATAATGAATCTAATGTATAGCATGGTCCTCAATGGAATTAACCCGGGCCTCTTTGCTTTGCCTCAGAGGCTCAAGTACTCCATTTAGACGCTACAAGGCAGATGATATTTTAATTAATAATTCAGTTAGCCACCTGTCATAGAATGGCACTGCCCTACTCTGCAACATTTGTTCATAATTATGTATTTTTGATTTCGGTTACATAAATAAGTTGTACCATTTTAATTCATAGTGAAATGTAATTGGTTTCTATGTTATAAAATAAAAATTTGTTACCAAATTGGGGAGAAATTTCATTTTCGATTGGAAAAAGGCGTCTTTTACATTACGTTTGTATTTAGAATCAAATAATTTTTAAAATGAATTCACAGTTTTGTGCTCCTAAAAATACTTATTTTTCTATTGGGTTGCTTTGTTTTGTTTTTCAACTTTTTCTTCATGCCTTGTAATGAAAGCAGGTGGTTGAAATTAATTACAGCTTTACAAAGCGAAGTCAAACAGAAAAGTTTATTCTGTAGATTTTCAAAATGATCACTAAATCACAGCACCAGCCAGATATTCACCAATAGTTTACGTAATACGGTGAAAGAAATATTTGTGTTTTGCTATTAGCTGTTTAAATCTTGTAATTCATGTTATCTTGGTTTGTACAGGTCTAAAAATGAAGGTGCGAATATCAAACTTTCTTCTTCTGCTTTTTAATTTTCTCTGCATCCTTGGAAATGAAAATGGATTGGTCATCTTGAATGATAATAATTTTGAACATTTGACGCAAGCAGCAACTGGCGCCACCACCGGTGATTGGTTGGTCTTCATGTAAGTATTTTTTTGTATTTGATAACATTCAATTATGTTTCTGGATTGTTTCAAAAACTCTCTTTTCAAATTGTTTACCTTGAACATCTTCCAACACAGTTTAATGTTTTCGATTTCAACTTTTACAGAATTACAGTTGCCTTCAAGTGACCAACGATGAACTTTATCATAGGTTGTTGTGCTTAAAGTGATACAGCGTCGTCTTTTGAACATGTTTTTTATTTTGCACATTTTCACATTTTCTTTTCCGTTTCATTTAATAAGTTATATATCATTGGAAAGCTTGTTAAGAATACTTTTACATGATAAAAATTTCAAAAATTATTTTTTTGAAAAAAAAAAGTTACGTTGAAATGAAAAAAATGGCTCCTCTTTCATATTTTGAGTTCCTTTGTCAAAAGTTTTGGTCAAATTATTTTGAAATTTGCATCATCGTATTCAGCACATTTCAATCTAAAAAAGAGTATCACAGTTTATCAAAACAGGCCTTCATTGCCTTTTTATAATAACAAACATCTTCACTAACGTTTAAACACCGAAAGTTTAGGGGGTAATATCAAAAGAAATATTGAGTATTAACACAAACTGTGATTACACTTTTTTCGGTCAGCGTCTACGCTTTGCAATGAGCCCACAATCAGCGTGATAGCATAATTCAATCGCGTAGTACGCGAGTGTTTGAAACACCCTCGAAAAAAAATGGATCCATAACTTTTTTGAAGTTTTTTCGATAAATTA
>JAYJMG010019453.1:0-10592 GCA_036873935.1 Stomotoca atra
AGATTTTCAGCTACGTATGCTACAAATACCACAGTTACCCTACCTCCTTAAGAGTGGCAAAGATATCCAGCTACCAATACCACAATAACATGAAAAAAACAGCAAACACACTGAAAGGTGAGTACTTGTGGCATTGATAACTGTTTTTTTGCATGAAAAAAATGGGCCCTTAAAGAACCAATGCATGTATTTCTTATATGCAACTTTACTTTTGACCTGTTAGACATTTAGTTTGCTTAATGGTTGGAAGGACAGTTGATAGGCAAGACAATGCTGAAACAAATGATATCTCAATCAAAAGTTGGTTGTGGCATGTAGAAATAAAGTTTCGATTAAAAAACAGTTCTAGTTCGACAGAAAGTTTTACATTTTGTTGTGTCTACCTCTGATTGATTTAAGCTGAATGAAGTCAAATTCTTTGGTAATGCTTCTTAGGAAAGTAGTTCCTGATCTACCAAATATTACCTACAATCCTCCACAAAAATAGTGAGACAAAACCCCCCTCCCCCCGTTTTCATAGTTGAGTGACTGCTTTGTGTATCTGGCATGCTTTTTTGAGTTCATCTGATCTTCCCAACTATGAAAGGGGGGAGAGGGGGATAACTAGTTTAAATTTGTGACCTTTTCTTTAAAAAATATGGTTGTCTCACTACATTTTATGGATGGTGGAGGCTAATTATTAACGATACACTCTCTCAGGAGTTATTAGAATTATATCATATTTCGGACAATAATCTGGCCACTGCATCTTTAATGTTTAGTTTTCCAGAATTTTTTTTTCACTTTTATCTTCATTTTCAACCTTTGGTAACGATGAAGTTTTTGAACAGAATGTTATTGTTGGGGCTTTTACACCGCCAAAGTTTATGCTATGACAAATATCTTAGAAATATTTTATATTCAAGTCAGATTTTGGATTTTAACATTTTGTTTGCTAATTACCGTAATTATTTGATTTACCTCAACCCCAGAATAATTTCACGCTTAAAAACCCCCAAAATTATTTAAGCGCATCGTGCGTTAAATCGAATAATTACGGTACATTCATTTGGAGACTAAATTATTATGTTCTTCTGGTAATATATTGATAGTTCAGAATGTGAAATATCTAAAGAACAAAGAAAATACGGGCTAAACATATAATATAAACAGATAATAAGCCTACATTTCCCCCAGATTGGAATATTTAACATAGTTCAATGGTCCAATCGACCAATGAAAGTGTTTTGAGATCACCCTTTCTATTTGCCTAAGGCATATAGAGTCTCATGGTCAGGAACAGAAATTTCTCAAAGGTGTCCATTGTTCTGTTTACAGTCTCAGTATCAAAGTTCATAGCAGCCTATGGGTTTTGGTTGGTGTATCCCCCAGTTACTAGTTCATAGAATTGATGGCGCTTCCGAGTGCAAGAGGAACGACGAGGCGAAGATTGGTGTATCAGTACCTTGTCGTGAAAGGGTACGGTTGAGGGGCGGGTTAACTGGGTCCCGTTGCGTGGTGGACGTGGGTGTTTCATCGGTTGGGGGATCAAGAGGATCTACTGATTGGCTTACCATGAGCGTGTGCTGAGGTTGGCTGGTGCATTGGTGGGTGAAGCATTGTGGTGTTCTGCTTGATGAGTCGTATGAAACTCTTCATTGTCTCCTCCTTCACTCTCCACATGTTCCGCCATTGGCTGCTAACTTGCGGGTTTGTGAAACTTGCAATTCTCTTGTCAATGAAGGGTAAGGTGTCTCTTAATGGGCGACCAAACAGAATTTGTGCCGGAGAGAGTTTACAGCCGGGATCCGGTATGTTCCTCTGGGTTAGCAGAGCCCTCGCCCTTTTATCAGTTTCTAGGTTGACATCTGGTCCAATGTTTTCCATGAGGAGCTGTTTTGTTGCTTTGACGGCTTATTCTGGTCTACCGTTTGAAGATGGGAAGTGGACAGATGGGAGTCTGTGTTGTACACCCCAGCGCTTCAGGAATCTTCTGTTTGTTTCGCGATGAGTTCTGGGCCACCATCGCTGGCTAATTCAACAGGCACACCAAATGTCGCGAAGAGCTTTCGAAGAGCTATGCAAAGACCTGCTGAAACGGTGTCGTTACTACCTGTTTTTATACGGCTCTGTTCTCCATGGTTCTGTCCAACCAGATAATCGATCAGCTGCTACGAGGTAGTACCATCCCCTGAAGTGGAAGTAATCGAATGCGATTGCTTCGAAAGTGGTAGTTGTTATCCAAGATTCGATTGGTGGAGGGCCAGTTTGTGACGGGACAATCTTATTTCAGGGGTTGCAGTTTTCTCGGAATGTCTGGATATCCATTGTAATCCCTGGCAAGAATACTTCAGATTTGGCACGCTTATTCATTCCTGTGGTTCCTTGGTGTGTGGCGTGTAGCGATTCCAGCACCTCATTGTGAAGGGGTTGAGGAATGACAACGCGATCTTTCATCATGATGACACTGTCTATCATCCACAGGTTTGCTCGGTGGTCCCAATAGGGTTGCAGGTCCCTATCTAGGCCAGTGTCGTTAGCAGGGAATCCATCCTGGATGATCCTGGTGAGCTTGGAAGAGGTTCCATTGGTGGCGTTTGTTCTCTTGACAGTGTCCCAGGTGATGGCTCTAATATTTTCAACCTCTGACATAAAGATGGTTTCCACATCTAGGTCCATATCCTGGTCATTCTCGTTGGCTGGAACTTCAACCGGATGCCTTGAGGAGGCGTCTGAGAAGTGGTTTCCGTTGCCTGGCGTGTGTCTGATTTCGAATCTTCAGGGTAAGATACGCTGCTTCAAACGGAAAAGCCTCGGGTTGCTTTTCTCGTCCAGTGCGCGATCACCAAACAATTTCTTTAACGGCTTATAGTCAATGCCATTGAGCAAATTATCACAGCCTTGAGTGAAAAACCTAGTTCGCTCTAAGGTCCAGGCGATTGCCAAGGCTTCTCCCTCTATAGGAGCATATCGTGTCTCTGCTGGCTTAACGAAACTAGAACCCGCCAATGTAATTCTCCATCCGTTTTTGCAGCAGTCAGGGGTGATCGACAAACAATCAATATGCTTTTGAGATAAGAAGAAGCCGATACCAGTCTTCGATCAATCTGGCCTAAGACACGTTTATCTAGTCATGTCGAACATCTCCATGCCTTCCTTGATTGCGTCAATGATGGCAGCTTTAGACAGTTGAATAGCCGAATTTTTCTCTGGAACTAAGCGGGGGCTTGAACGGCATCATCAAATCAGCGAGCTTACCGTAGTGTGCAACTTGGTTGACGAGGCCAAACCAGGAGCGGACGTCACTCAGTTTGGTTGGTGTTGGGAAACTGCTGATAGTGGTCATGAATTTCTCCAAGGGGCGGATTTCATTCTCTCTCATTGTGCAAACCAGCAAACTCCACCTCGTGCTGTGCAAACTGGAATTTTGTCTTGTTAAATACTACACCATTTCTGACCAGTAATTCGAGGATATCGACGACTCTCCACCAGTGCTCTTCAAGCTCAGCATCCCACATTACGGTGTGGTCAACGAATTTGGTTTTTTGCAGTAAGTATTGGATGATCTTGTCAAATCGTCTTGTATATCCACCTCCACTGGCCAACAATCCCTGGGGTGCAATTTTGTACCTGTAGCGACCCCATATGGTAATGCAGGTTGTCAGGTGGCGGTCGTCAATGTGGATTGTAACTGAGTGGTACCCGTTTCCATGCCTCCGTGACTATTTTCCATGTCAAGGGGTGGGGGATAGTCCTGGCTTGTTGATAGGGTGGTTTCACGTGATGAGTTTCCCTGAGGCAGTGTTGACTAAGTGGCGATAGATACACTGTTCTCCTGGTTGTCCCATCTGCTTTCCTCGCGAAAACCATTCGATGACACCAAAAGGATGGCTCACGGATTGGTACCTGCTCCAATACTCCGAGTGAGACTTGCCAATGCAATGGGCGAGTGCACCGCAGTTGGGGTAGAGTTAGGATTTACATGGAAACGGATTTCTGGTCCAGTCATACCAGAGAGCTGCTGATCAGGGAATTTGTTGAATGTTGAAGCAGCATAACGGTTGATGAGCCACTCCCTCATTTTCGAGTTGTTCCCTGGAGTTGCCTCAAAAGGTAGCTGTTTCGGTCTTTTTGGTGGAAAGGCGTGGGATGGACAACCACAAGAGCTCTTGAGATTTTGACAGCGGAGATGTTGGCAGCAGCACCGACTCTTGGGAAGTTCTTAGGGATAATGCGGAGTTGAATAAAAGCGTCTCTGGACATGTAGAAATTCTGGGTGTCTGAGCTGGTATAAGCTATGACTGGGGCGGTGTTTATGTTTCCTTCGCCATCTTGACTAGAAAGCCGAATAAAGATGGCCCCGCTTTATTTTCTCCTTACTTGCTGCAAGTAATGCTCGTTTAACCGGAAGTATGTCGTTGTCCTTGAATCCGTACCGATGGAAATCTTTTTTGCTCCACAAGCAAGACTGTAACGGCAGTAACTTATTTCAAAGCTGCTCTTTCTGAAAAACTGTCCAATTCTAACATAGATGGCATGAAAATTAAATCTTTTAAAAATCTTTTCGTTAATGTTCTTGACTCCTTTGCTCCAGTCAAGAAGAAGTATCTGAGAGCCAATCATGCTCAATTTATAAACAAAGAGCTTAGTGAAGTAATGATGCTTAGAATGAAACTAAAAAACATTTGTCACAAGAACAAAAAGGTATTGAGCCGTAAGAACTATAAAACGCAAAGGAATAAATGTGTTTCGCTTGAAAAATGTTGTTGATAACAAAATTTTTGGGGCTTTTTAAGAATAAGATTAAGGTGAAAGAAAAGCCTTCAACTTCTTCAAAATGAAAAAGAAATTGCCACAGTTTTCAACCAATACTTCAACAGTATGTATCCAATCTTGGTATTGAAATGAGCCCTCGACATATCTCTAGTTGTGATCATATTGATGATCCTATTGATAAGGCTATACAAATGTACAAAAATTATCCAAGTATTGAAGCTATAAAAAATACCTTCCTCGGAAACAATTATGGTTTGTAAGAAAATAAATTCGGAAATTGAAGTGTAAAAGCAATTCAGTTTTCAGATATACCGACAAAAATGATAAAAGAATTTGAGGATTTATCATTACAAATGATATCAATGATACCTTTTATGTTTATGTTTAATAATGGAAATTGAGCTTATGGTGATGTTTGCGGCGCTATTCAAATAAGCGTCTACTTCCTTTTAAAGGAGTTCGCCTGTCTGAGACAGGTGCTTATTGAAAAATTTGACTTCATCACTGGGTGCTTCATCAAAAAGAATCCGGACGCTTACAGCAATATGTTTGGTCAGGATTCCCAGCCCTCTCCCGGTCGTTATGTATTTTGATTTGGCCATGAGGGTCGCATCAACTTGATTTACGCACAATATATGTGCTTAGAACCTGATTGGCTGATATCTTTCTGTTTGAGCGATTTCGCTGTAACTTGAGTGTGGGAAATCATTCTTTAGGTTAACGGATAGAAAAAAGGACTAACAAAAGATATCGAAGATATTGTAAGTGATATTTTGCCAGCTTCGTTTGAGCTAAAGCAGTTGGAAGCTATAAAGGACGCAGCGTACCATGAACTTTTTAAACGTTAAAGCTGTGGCATTATCATATGATATTTTTCCAGATTTCGTGTCAAGATGTTACGATTTGTTGTTGGTTATTGGAAGTCAGTCCTGAAATCTGCCGCAATGAAAGTTGGATAGGGTTACTAAGTTCGCAATCGCTTTCTGAAAAAATTGAATGTGGATGAAGCACACATTTTTTCTTGGTTTACTTTAGTTTCACATCGTTGGTTAAAAATAGCTTACTCTAAAACATAATGCTTGATCTGCAGTTTAAGTATATATAACGAAGGGTCTGCAATGATAAAATTGGTTTATATTTTTTTGAGAAGAAGAAAAGCAACACTTCAGCAGTGTGCAGATATTAGGTTGTGTGAACTTGTGTGTGCAGAGACTCGTATTTTTTTATTAATTATGTCTCTGTTAATGCATTTAATGCTTAAAATAATGAAATAATGACATTTTCCTGACATGTGCAATGCGATACGAGCACTTACTTGAAAATAAGAAAATGAAAAAGAAAGTGAAGCTCTTTAGAGTAACTGTGTTTTGTCATACCAAAGGAAACCCCGAAGCATGATTCGATGCGACTCAGCTCTCTCCTTTCAAATTCAATCTGAAGAGAGCTGAGAATCTCAGCTATAATACGCAACAAAATCGAGTTTTTGTGTTGATGAACTTGAGGAACTCATTTGAAACGTGACGTAAAATTGTGATAAATTTACCAAACGAAGTAGCAAAAGTAGTGCGTGCGTGTATATATTGAGTATTCAGGTGCATCCGTTGTATCTTCTTTGCTTGTAAATCTAAGGAATAAGCTCTTGCGGAAAAAATATATTGATAGTTTTATTCTTAACGCAACTTTTCCAAACTTAGGATAATCAAACTTATAAGCTGAAATAACAAACGACTTTACTGGTAAGCGCCGTATCGCAAGCTGAGCTTTACTTTCTTCGTTTAGGAATGTCCGTGTGTGAGTATTAGCCTGACACCACACGTAAAAACCAACAAAAAAATTTAAATGCCAATACCGCCCAAACGAAGCATCATTATGGACTGAAACTTCGCAGGTATCTTCAATGCTGTTAAATCATTGTCTGAAATGTGAAATTTTTGATCACGTTCATATATGCCGTCACAATTTGGGTACGGGAAGTTTCTCCTTAATATCTTTTCAACGTAACATCGTTATACTACCAAACTAGGTGGCGTCTATCTAAAAACCCTTCGACAATTAAGTAAAATCATCGGACCATACCCATAGATGATGTCACAATTTGGGTAAAATTTGGTACTGAGAGAGTTTATCTTTAATCTTTTTCAACGAAACATTGTTAAACTTAGCAGGTGGTAGCAGTTCCGGTTTTGTTGTTGTTTTGTTTTTTGTGGGATTTTTGACGACGTCTTAATAGGTCCAAAAAGGCCCAAATTTGAGAATTTTTCGTTTTAACTAAAAATTTGCATAATGGGATATTTTAAGGTCGCTAATTTCAAATCCAGATGTCATTTTTCGAAATTTGACTTCAAGACGGTAATTTTGACCTGAATTTTGCCCAATGTTATGAAAGCTACAAGAGGAAACTAAACGCCTGTCGAAGCGATGGTATGTTGGTGTCTCATTATTTTTGAGGACTCGTTTTAATTACTCGTCATCGAAATCCACATCCAAATCCATATAAAAAATGGATGATGCGCAGTTTGTTTGTGATTTTACGCCATTATCCATTTCAAATTCGTTGTAACTTTCGTCTGATACCTCCAACAAATTGGTCAATGTGGTGGAAGTCGGCTCGTGACTAGCACCGAAATCCGCAGAGGGACTAAGTAGCTACAGTTGCCGCTCGATAAGTGGAATCCTGAAGGGACCAAATAAAATGGTTCCACTTATCGAATGTTCCACTTATCCGAAGTTTTACTTTTTTTTAATTTCGCCAAAAAAGCGCAGTTCTGGCGAAATAACCCCTAAAAGCCATTTAAAAAGGTGCAAAATGACCAGAAGTGGTACTGTAAGTGTGTTACAAACGCACGTGTTAGTTTTTAAAAAGATCCAAGGTTCGCATTTTTTAAAAAAACGTTCGAATTCCTGAAATTTTCCGAAAAAAATAGCAAAAGTTCCACTTACGAGAGGGTAACTTGACCCAGGGGATCAGAAAATAGGTTCCACTTATCGAAAGTTCCTGTTATCGGGGGTTCCACTTATCCGAAGAAATAAATAGGGGTTTGTTAAGACAAATCACACGGACCGAGGAAAATGGTTCCACTAAACGAAAGTTCCACTTATCCGGGGTTCCACTCATCGAGCAGCAACTGTAAATACTTTCATCGTTTAGGAGTGGGTAATTACTTTCTCTTTGGTAGTCCGCATCACTCGTCTCCACAAATCAACATCGAATGTCTCAGATTTGTTTTTGGGATCGGATTTTAAGCGAAGATGCACGAAAACATTTAAGGCTGCAACATGCGGACACAGCCAGCCAAAGAACTGATGTCAGTGCATTTGCTGCTCTGTGAAAAAACTGACTTTATTGCATTGCACCCCTAAATTTGGGTCTTGTATCTCGGATACTAGGGGGAACAACTGACGTCAAAGGGGTTTTACATTGCCCACGAGTCATATGGGTCATGCTGCCCCCATTATGACGTCACTTGAACATTTTTGACACGCTATATCTCCGTAACCACTCATCAAGATTAAACGATCCTATACATCATTTGATCAGCTTTTCAAGCTCTTACCACTGGAATCAATACTTTTTGCTTTTGAGAATCTTAATTTTTCCCTACATTGTCTTATCTTTGACGTCACATAAAACTTTGATGATCAGTGGATAGGTGCAGAACTTTTTCGCTCGGAACATAGGGTCCTCGCACCCTGCTCCGCAAACCTTATATTACTGGTTTAATACCTGCAAAATTTAATATCTTTAAGTAGGTTTGTTTGAATTTAACACACATTAATGGACCAAACAGATTTGAAAGCCCTGTTGAACACATAATCAGTTTACAAGTTTAAGCACACATCTTAGAGAGAAATAAGAAAACAAAAATATGTCCACATGTCCTGAGGAAGGTTACCAATAGAAATCGTACAAAGAATGTCATTTTAGTTCAGAAACCATAGCCCAAGTTACATCACGAAACATTTTTGTCTCATCCGCACTGTGATGCGCGGTTTTTACTTGAAAAGGTATAATAATAATTGTCCAGGATGGACTGTGTGAGCTGTTTCTTTATTGGTGTATATCGTTAGTCAAATTTCAAAGAGTGTTTTTTGGGCAGTTCAAAAAACCTCCCTCTCACTTCATTCTGCCGTACTTGAATAGTGCTACTCCAAGGATACAATTCTCTTTGTTACTTCATTTCAGTTTCATAAAGATAACATTAATTATCTGCTTAACTCAATCACAATGTGTCCCTCCCCCCTTCCGGCTTATCCTTAATAACTTCCGTTACATTCATTTTTAGGAATTAATACTTTGTTTATTTAACATTACGGAGCCAAATTGTGTGGTAACTTGGAGCCCGGAAGGTACAGTATAATCCCGGTAACACGAACTCTGATAACCCTAACTCGGGATAACTCGAATCATTTTCATCGCTCCCTTGGCTTAATACCTCTTTATAAAAACTTTGGATAACTCGAACATTCATAATTCATTCATAATTCATTCATAATTCCCTTGGAGGTTCGAGTTATCAGGATTATTAGTATTTTTTTAATATTTTTAAAATACGGGTAAAAATTTCCAAAGAATTTCGTACACAATCTTGACATTTTAAAATTCTAGAACTCTAGAAACTTGTTCAATTGAGTTGAAACTTAACACACGTGACAATGATAATGATGAGAGGTATTTTGCCAACATGAGCACTTTTGGGTATGATATCATCAATTTTTAGTATTATTTTTCAATTCCCTAGCATCGAATAGCCTATCAAAAGCGCAGGCGTCAATAGAGTCAAAACTTCAGGCTGTCATCAAAACCTTGATATGATCTATCACCAGATAGGAGGTACTCACGTTAGTGCTTGTTGTCAAAAATCAAAGAAGTTTCGATTATTGTCTATGTTTAATTCCAACTAAAATGGAGATTTAATGGCGAAACGGATGAGAACTTATCAACTCAAATCACCAACTGTGCTTGTTGCCAAAAATCAAAGAAGTTTCGATTATTGTCCATATTTAATTCCTTGGTTGAATATTCAACTCAAAATATTCAAAATATTCAAAACATTCAAAACTAAGATAGTACAGTGTACAAACAGGTTTCTTAATCATAATTTTGCTTAAGAAACTATTTTCGGCATATCTCCACATCAAGGGTAACATGTAAAAACCGAATTGGAATGACCGCATCCTTTCACGGGGCCATGTTTAACCGTAATTTCCCCGATTTTGTCATTTTTCCCCAAATTCGATATCAACAGTAGTAGAAGATTCTATTGAAAACGAGATTTCGCTTAAAAAACTGTATTTTTTATTACATTTCGTACCAAGAACGACAGGTAAAAACCAAATAGTAGTGGCTGTTGTTAGCCTTTGTTAGCCTTTAAATTATGTGTAAAGAGACACTTCGGCCATGGGGGAGAGAATCTTTTCGATAATTGCTCAACCCAGGAAAATCTAACATTTGGCTCGAATGTTAAGTTTCTCTATATTTCTTCACACTTTTAAATCTTTTTTTTGCTAGCTTTAACGAGACCAAAATATTGTAAACTAACGAAAGCAGGTACGGTTGTTGCGACTACAGGTTTACGATTTCAGGTTTAGCGGAAATAGATGAAATAATTCTAAAATTTGAAAGGAAGTTTGTTTCTTTTTGGTAAATTCTTTCTTGATATGTTCGGCTTTATTGTCGTTTGTTACCAATCGTACCAATGTTACATGCGTACATTCCTTTAAAATTCTTTCTGCTTCAGTTGCTATGGGAGTCACATACCTGCGATATCCTCTTTTTGGAAATACCACAAGTATGGAGATGACGCAAATATTATTTTTGTTTAAATAACAAATGATGT
>JAYJMG010019564.1:0-10587 GCA_036873935.1 Stomotoca atra
TATGTTTGTTAGAACATGTTTTTTCAGTTTTGATAAAAAAACAGGGCAAAAATTTTTGACCTCTGTTTCCCTTTAAATTTTAACTCTCATTATTTAGAACAAAACATCATAACTCACGTTCTTTTGAAGCAAGCAAAAAATAAAAATAAAACGATCTATCTTTCTGCTTGACGTGAGGAAAATCTCAATCTCGACCGCTTCCTTAGTTTTGATAATGGAGTTACAAATGTAAGTCTCCCTCATACAAAAAATGAATACTGAGAAAAAGAGCTTCAAAGATTTTTTCAAAGATTAACATCCTTGCGCGAACTAATTGATATTTTCAGGTACTTTGATAATCTTTTAAATCACACATGCAAGCTCTCATTTATGCTGATTGTTTTCTGTCGAAAAAAAAAGACATGTCACTGATTAAGATAAAGCGAAGAAAAAACTAATCTAAAATCAAGCAAAATGATACAACCATCCTACTTTGTGGCGATTTGTGACGATAACCTGTTGACATTTTATGCTCAATGTAAACACAATATTTTTCTTTCTTTTGACGTTGAAAATATAACGATACACAAATGCCATCGGGTAAAGTAAAAAAAACGAAGAATCAAGAGAAAATAATAATATTTTGCAAATTGATCTACTTATTTTTCGTAGATGACAAGAAATTTTTTTATGATGTTCATTCATACTCAAAATGATGAAAGTGTGAATTTTTTTCTTTGAGTACGCAATCAATTACTTGATCAACCATTAAAATAACTTTTTGAAAAATAAACAAACTTTCTATCCCTTTCGTAAAAATTATTTTTAGCGATTAATAGCCATATTATATCTATGTGCTGTAGATTAATAGTTGTAAAGTTTTGTTTGTTAAGGTGTGTTGATTAACAGTTGTAAAGTTTTGTTTGTTAAGGTGTGAGTAACGGAAAATTTAGTATATTTTTGATGAAAGGAAACCTTAAGTTTCCAATGAATTATTTATTGTAATTATTTTTTTTTTACGAAATTATTTAATTATTAGCTGCACGTAGTTTTTACACATTGTAAAAGGTTGCGGTTAAAAAGAAGCTATTCAGCAGTTTAATAATTGCATCTAAAATAACTGGTTTAGGCCATATTTGGACACACTCCCTTAAGCATTGAATCTGAAATAAAGTACTGCAATAACGCAATGTTAAAAGTTTGTAAAAAAGAAACAAAAACTTAATGATCATTGTAGACTTGTTTTATAACGAACAAAGACTTTCTGCTAATGTCTAGATTAGCTTCATTTATAGGTTTTAGAAATTTGGGTCTCTTTCAGGCCTAGATCCCTATTTTTATGTCAAAATTTTTCTTGATAGGGTCAAGAGTCATCTGTCCAACACGCACCATCCTAGATCACTACGGGGAAGTGCGCACTCATGCAAGCAATTAGCCCATAAATGGGAAAGTTATGATTGCCATCAATTGTTAATTCAGCCAACATCTTAGACAAACGTTTGTGACATTACTTCTCCTGTGGTTGCATGGGTCTGCAAATTATCGCTCATACTTCTTCAACTGCACATGTACAAACAAAACTTTAAATTTAAAAATGGCAGATGATCAACATGCGAGTAAGATGCACATGTAAAACTTGGTATAACTTGGTGTACATATGGGAGAGATTTAATTGGAGTTTATTTGGATATAACTTGCCTAAATTAAGTAGGATATCAGTTATTATCTGTATGAGAACTCCATTATAAAACCGACTCGACTTATACGAAATGTCCGAAAAATGCCTCCAAATAAGGGGTTCAACTTATACGTGGTATCGACTTATACGCATGGGTGCAGCGTGGGATAGCGTCTGATTTTCCATTTAACTTTCTCTACACATGAGCATGACCTTAATATATAGAGAACACAGGACCCATATTTTATTTTGTCGAGTATAATATTAGGTGTGAACCAAAGAACGATGACATTAAATGATTATGAGATTTGTGCTTTTTACTTTGATTTAAAGTTCTTACCATCATTCTTAGCATCATTCTTAGCGTTGTTTTGGTGGCAATAAGGAATAGTTCTTATAAATTATTGAATTGAATTTCAAAATATAAAATGGCTGTGCCCATGTTTTAAGGAAGAGGGAATATTAAGGGTTGCCAAGTGAGAGGGTGAATATTTGGAAAAGGAATGACTAAGACGTAGTAATGGTAATGGAAGTTGTGGCTTTGGTAAATGAATCAGAAAAAGGTGACAATAATAATAATAGTTATAAAAATGTCAATCCACAAACTGTAGGTTCCAGCAAAAAAGAAAAATGGTTTTTCATACTCTTCTGGTGGGATTCAAATCCAGGGTTTACTTATTTTATTTTATTATTTAGATCGCAGGATGATGAAGGGATTAATTTTAAACAGTTTGTTCATGTCCTTGCTCGCTTTCGAAAAACTACCGGTGCAGATAAACCACGTCCGTTAAATACCAGCGAACACAAGTTGAAATGTATGTGTTATTCATCTGTTTATTTGAATGCAAGTCTAGAAAAATAGTTTACGGTGTTCTACTTTATTTTTAGATGCCTTTAAATTATACGACATCGACAATAGTGGGAAGATCTCTAAAGATAATATAGCCCAGGTATGGTTAAGATGATTAAAAATTGAAAAAATAACGAATTTTGGTCACGAGAAAGAGTATTTTGGAGCCAAGCGAGTTGCAGCTTCCGCGTCCATGAGCTGAGAGTAACTTGTTATCAAGTAATGAAAATACTTTGTTGTACCCTGCATGTCCTGGATAATTACTCATTTATAAGGTTTTATTTTATTCTCTGTTCAAACTTTGATACAGTTGACACTTCAGAATAGAATAACATTTGATAGCCTGTCTTTTTTCGGCTTTCATTTTCAGTCTTGAAGTTTAAATATTGAATAATGGATTCGAAATCAAAAGACTCAAACTGAACAATATGTAAATTTTCAAGAGAAACCAAGAGTTTATACTTTTCAGGCCCATTTTGGGACCAGGTCGAAATTTGAAAAATGATTCCAGGATTCGAAATGAGCGACCTTAAATTGCTTCCTATGCAAATACCGTATTTCCTGTAATAAGCACCCAGCCTTTATTAAGCACCCTCTAATAAGCGCCCACCTAAATTCGAAAATAATTTTATAAGCACTCCCCTTTAATAAGCGCCCAGGGCGCTCATTAGAGACATCAAGGAAGAAAGAGAAAAGAGCTAACACTACATAATTTGAGATGTATCGAAAGTAAAACCTGCCGATTTCTTCTTGTTGACTTTCCATGAAGCGAGATAGTCTTTGGTTTCGTCGGAGTTTTTTTTATTTTGATCATTTTTTTCTTTGCAAGATAGCCAATTTAGCTTTGACATGCTGTGCCTGGTTGCCAACTGAAAACGCGTCGTTATGGACTGAAACTTGGCAGGTGTCAGCAATGTGGTTTGTTCTTTTTCGGAAATGTAAATTTTTGGCCACACCCATTCATGACGTCATGATTTAGGTAAATTTGGTACTGAGAGTTCACCCTTGATATATTTTCAACGAAACATCGTTATGCCACCAAACTCGACAGGTGGCATCAGTTCAAGAAGACCTTTGACAAAGAAGGGAAATTTTGGGACCGAGTCTATTAAAATGATGTAATGAATAGACGCAAAATGGGCAAAAAATTAACAATGCACCGTTTTTCTTAAAAATTGGTGCCTGCCTAGAACAATTCGAGGGTGCTGATTTCAAGTCTGGGGATTGTTTTTTAAAATTTTAAAAGAAAACTGTGTGTACAGACCCATATTTCGGTCATATAACCTACAACTCTTCACCTAAATTTTGAGACTCTTAGGCATTTTAGCCTGTTTCCGGCTAGTACAGTTTGTCATAAAATACCTGCATGTCAGAAATGGGAGGAGACTTTTGTTTCATATAGATTATTATTAAGATTCAGTCTGAACTGAACGAAAGAAGCTGAAAAATGGCGATAATTTTAATTGCAAGGTTGCTCAATCTTGTGTTCTGTCTCAATAATGATCATTTTTTAGATATTCTTGGTCCTACGCCTTCACTAACCGTGGTTCAATGTATAAAAGAGCCTGGTACCTAAGTTCCTGAGTTCCATTGGTAAATTAAAAAAGTAAACTAAGAAAGTGATGTTTTTCTGATTACGAACCTGGGGGCAATTTTTCAAATTTCGACTTGAAAGCCTGAAATATGAAGTTGTTGTTTTCCTTTAAAAAATTTCACAAGATTCATTTTGGGGTTTCTGATTTCGATTTCGGAAACGGGTTTAGACCCAATTAGACCAAAATGTTAAAGATGCTTGGTTTGTTCTGAAAATTTACGCATTGCTCAATTTAAGGTTGCTGATTTGAATCCTGGGTCATTCTTGAAATTCGTTCTGCCCCGTAGGGCTAGTTTTTTAAAGTTAAAGTTCTATTTACAATTTAGCGAAATGCCAAAGTGACCATTCAAGTTAAATGATGTTTTTTTGGGGGGATAGGAGATTTAAGAGATGTTGGTATTGAGTCTGTCTGAAATGCTTACAAAGACAAAAAAGAAAATAGAAAGATTGCGGACGGTTTTAAAGTCTTTCTTTGCTCTACAGAAAGCCAAAAAACTGATAGTTTTCAAACTCATCTTCTGGTGCAACTCTTAAATTTAAAAATGATTTAGAAATAGAAGTTTTGGGTCAATCACATTCGTGAATAGTTTTGTCAGGTGTGTTGACGTTTACCATTTTATTTTACTTTTAGCATGTAAGAGCTCTTACAGCACGTAAGCACGTAATTTAACAGACTCAGTAGTATGCCAAATTTATGCGTGTTGGATTTGTGACATGAACTGTATGTTTGGTTCCGCTAAAATTTGAGGGATTTGAGAGGCGGATCACGCAGAAGCCTTTTTGATTTTGATCAAAGAGTAAAGAACCAACAAATGTTTTTGTGTTTAAAGGCTACTGTGAAGTATGGTGGCCGAGAAGGGCAATAGCAATTTTTTATAATTTTTATGTTTATTCATGTTTTTTACTGTTTCTTTTCTTTTCTCTTGTTTTGCTTTGATTTGTTTTATATATTTGTTTTTCTTGTTGTTTTTCTTTGTTTTGTTTTGTTTTTTCATTTGTTTTGTTTTTCTTTCATTTTTTCTTTTGAGTTGTTTTGTTGTTTTCTTTTAATTCCTTTTTTTTCTGTTCTTCTTTTTGGTTATTTGTTTTCTTTCTTTCTTTTTTTTTAATTCACAATGAACAAAAAGCCAACGCAAACAAAAACAAAACAAAAGCAAACAAAAACAAAAACAAAAACAAACGCATGGCCGATAAGGGCAATAAGAAGAAAAAAACACCTGGCCGAGAAGAGCAATAATAATAAGAAAATAACACGTGGCCTAGAAGGGCAATAAGAAGAAAAAACTGTAAAGCTTGTCCTAATGCTAATTAGGCTAGAAACTAAGCTCTGACCTTCTTTCTTTATATGGTGTATGAATTATAAATAAAAGAATGTAATTAGAGAAATTTTTGCTAGCGGAAAGAGTTTGGTATGGTGACTAAATGCTAAGTAACAATGTATTAATGGGTGCGTGATTATGAATAATGTATAAGAAGAAGACTTGTTTTGTCTTCGTTATTGTACCGTTATATTCCACTTACACCACACTCCCCAACACAGCCTTTTCCAACGTAATCTCGGTGTATAGCCTCCCTGAAAACTTATTCAGATGAAGCTATGTCTTATATGTCATCTTTATAACTCGTTGTCCGCCAGCCCGTTTTTTCGCGTTATTTGGCCAAATTGCGCAAATAAGGGCAAGCGTTAACCAAACATATTCAAATACTACAGGTAAAATCTTACTACAGTCTCATGTAAAGGCCGCCTTAGTCAGTTCCTACATATATACCCATTGTACCTCACGGTCGTTTCATTCCGCCGTACGATTGGAATTTTATTTTGAGCATGCGCAGAACATCCACGGAAAAAGTGTCAGCCAGCGACGGAAAGCGGTAGTCTGCCCAAACTGTACATGCACCACAAAAACTCAAAATTACGACCCAACGCTTAAAATTGAACCAATTTTACCAAATAGTATCACGTGAGGGTGATCAGGGAACAAAAATGCGCAAGAGATTTGGGGCTAGCATCGCAGTAAACAAACTTATCGCGCGGGAAGCCCAAATATTTTCACCCACGAATTTTGGGTTACTTACAGCAAAGAAAAATGATGTTTAATTAATTTTCGAGACGTTGGCTCATTATTTACGACGAACAACAACCTTTCCTCGACTCAAATCAAAATCAATTACATTCCTATCACGTCCCAGGATTTTTATACCCAACCGATTTGTAGTGCTAAGTTTCAAAAACATGGCTACCCAGCACCCTCATGAGCAACAGGTTAAATTTTTATGCAGAATTTTTGGTGGAAAGCTAGGGACAGACTACCTGGCACTTAATGAACATTTTGTGACTTCAGAAATTTCCTCTGAAATACACATGCATATAAAGGAAATTATTTTTTCTATTCTTTTCTTAACCCGCATTTTTCTTTGGCCTATGGTTTGAAAAATTGGGAAAAATAGAAAAAGGACTGGCAATATTGACTAGTGAGTCATCAGCTCCCAGATCTAGCTCACATAACTTGTTTCTGCATAAACACTCCTTCACCATTATAGATGCAGTGTATATTCCGGGAGAAAAGGTTTGGTCAATAAATCAAGGATTAAGGCGGGAGGTACGGTGGGGCAGGAAGCGGGTGAGGTAAACAATGACAAAGATGGGTTTTTATGCAAGAGCGAGCGTAGAAACATCGTGTTCAGCATTTATTTATAAGACACATGCTTCTCGGTTTAGCATTTCGCTTTCTAGTAGCGTTCTTAGGCCATTGATCCCTTCGTACCTTCTCGGCCACGTGTTATTTTTTTTTCTTATTGCTCTTCTCGGCCATGCGTTTGCTTTTGTTCTTGTTTTTGTTTGCTTTTGTTTTGTTTTTGTTTAGTTTTTTTTTTGTGTTGACAAAAGAAAGAAAGAAAACAAATAACCAAAAAGAAATTAAAAAAAGAATTAAAAGAAAACAACAAAACAACTTAAAAGAAAAAATGAAAGAAAAACAAAACAAATGAAAAAACAAAACAAAACAAAGAAAAACAACAAGAAAAACAAATATATAAAACAAATCAAAGCAAAACAAGAGAAAAGAAAAGAAACAGTAAAAAACACGAATAAACATAAAAATTATAAAAAATTGCTATTGCAAAATTCAATTTTTTTTTAAAGAAATGCATTCTTTCATGGGCTTTTCCGAATGTACAATTTTAATGCTTTTTATCATATCATGCATAAGTAAAGAAAGATTGTCGGCGTCTTTTTCCATTATACACAATTAATGTATATGTCTGCATCAAAATTGAAAGGAGAATTGGCGGATTTTAAAAGCCATGCAGTGTATTTCTTTGAAGCGCCATTTTCATCATCACATAAGTGTTTAGACCGTATTGCATATTGTGAATTGTGCTTAAATGGTAGGCTGAGTTTAAGGCCCTTATAATCGAGCAAAAGCTAGGATGGCCTGTAGTTCAGGCTAGTGAATCTGAGTGTATCAAGGAAAAGCAGGCTTACAATTACTTTTACCATAACAGTCGCCTCTGTTTTTGTCGCTATGCTATAAACCAACTGGATCTTCCAATTATCCTGCTGCCAATATTTAACTGATCGATATGGGTTGATGTGAAGCCCCTTTAAAGAAAATAAATGGACTAGCATTGAAATTGAGCGATTTTGTCTAAATAGATCTGCTTACTGATAAGAAATAAATTAAGTGGACTTCCAGTTAAAGTTTTACAAGAACGTGTTATATGTTTAGATTTTGTCTCTCATGGTTGGTTCAAACAAATCCAGTGAACAGCTGACAGCCATTGCTGATCGAACTATGCTTGAAGCAGACGAAGACAAAGATGGTTTTTTAAGCTTTGAAGAATTCAGCAAGGTAACAAAAAATTGAACTCGAGTCTTTTTGTTTGCTCTACCATCTAAAACTAACTAAACGAACTGACTTGTTAATTATTCATTTTTTGATAGGCAATGGCAAAAACCGACTTTCAATCCAAAATGAGCATACGATTCCTAGCTTAGTGAACTGTGTGTGGTGGATGGTTTGGACTTCAATGAATGTGTGAAAATAGTGTCAAGAAGGCCTCATCATCATCTTGCATGATGAACCGATCATATATTTTTGATATATTATAGTTAAGTTTATCTGGCAATTTAAGCATTAATTAACCATCTTTATACTCATTGAAAATTTTCTAGGTGCAAATGAATACCTTATCTTTTTCTCAATTAAAGTCAAACCTCTATTTGGCGGACAATTTCGGTAAACATTTTTGTCCGCATTTGATAAACTCAATTGATTGAAGCCTATTTCTTGTTTAAAAGGGACCTCTCTTTAACATTTGCTTCATGAGACATATTTAATAAACAATATGCTTCAGAACTAACTAACAACGAATTTAGTGTAAGGTTTCTTTGAAGGTTAATAATGAACGATGTATTATAGGGCCACTTCAAAGATTGAAGGTTAATAATGAACGATGTATTATAGGGCCACTTCAAAGATTGTAATGAATTGAACAATCAATAAAAACACGTTAGTATTCACGAAGTTTCAGCCTACATGGCTGGCCATCTTTAGATGAATAATAATAGTTACAAGCTCATCAAATTACTGCATAGAAATATTACAACAAACAGCAGTAACTCGGCTAAGTGTTAAAATGATTCCAGAGGGAATGATTTTACATTGTTGAGCAAACTCGTGCTTGATAGACCTAATAAACAAATCGATGTAATTTTGTAATTTTGGTGATTTGCCTGGATTTGTCAATAGGTTATCTTGTAAAGTCTTCCTAAATTTCAATTCAAACTTTGCATAACGCACAATTTAAAATCGTTAATGTCAGTTTTTGTGCAAATGGAAAAGGAAAATCATTAGTCGTATTGATTTCCTCCGAAAAGGAAAAATTTGCCCTCAAAGTGTCAGTGACGAAAAAACGATATTTGGAGAGAAAAAAATTGCGTAAATTTTCGCGGTTGGACCTCTCAAGGAAATTTGGCTAACATAAATTTTCGCGGAGGCAAAAATTTTTACATTTTTACAAGAAGAAACTTTCGCGGAAATAGGCCAAAACCGCGATAGTTTCTGTCCGCGAAGGTTTCTGATCTTAAAGTACCCCAAACGTCTCTTTGTTTTCTCAATGTACCGTGAATCACATCTCATTCCCTCTAGAATTATTTTAACACTGTTGCCGAATTACTGTTGTTTGTTGTTTGAAGAAATTCATTTTAGAAAAAAAAGTAAGAATGCATGTTTGAAATTAAATATTGTGGAGTGTATTTTTGTTCAAGTCAGGAAAATCTCAGCAAGAAAAATATATTTGGTGCAAAAATGCTGTCCATTAATTCGAGTGTGTGCTCATTGAATTTATGGCCTTCCGAGGGTTTGATATGGGGATTTAACTTCGGATTTACGGTTTCTGTTTAGTTCTAGAATTAATAAAGAGTCTTCATAAGTGACTTTCTGGCGGCTAAAATAAAATTTCAACTGATTTTTATCTAAAATATCTGATTTAAGTTTTTTTAGTAGCAATTATGGGAAAAGAATACTTTGACTTCCGCAAAGAATAAAACTTCATGGAATTTCGTTTCTTGACTGGAAAAAACCAAAGAACTTTACGCAACGATGAAATTGAGAGGTTTTTTCTTGCTAGATTTTCGGTTATTCAACTTGCACTGTGCACTTATAATCAGAAAAAATGTGAGTGGTTTTCTGTTCTTTTTTTTTAATTTTTTTAATTTTCTCGTTACACACTACGCCCTTTATCCGTGTCTAGACGTGGGTTCGAACATTTTATCCGTTAAACAGTTAAAACATCACATTTCCGTCATCTAAAGTTCAACTCACTTTTTCCTTTTTTTAACTTAACGAACTAAACGGGTGAGTTACGTATGCAAAACTTGAGAAAGGCTGACCATGTCTTGGTCTTGGATGTGGATAGGGTGTGCGTAGCCAAGTTCTCGTATGCTATTGTTTTCGTATTTATAAATGCAAATGTATTTCTGTGAATAGTGAATATCAAACTTGTCAAAATCTCCAAGGTGTCTTTATCCAGGGAAATCAAATTTTTCACTCCTTGTGCATCCGCCCACTATGAACGCTCACATGCACTTCTAAATTCACGCCCTCAACACTCCGCCCACTATGAACGCTCGCATACCGTAATGCATCGATTAAACACCCCTTCTTTTAAACGCCCCTCCTAAACACTAAAGTATTAAACAAGCGCCCCCTCTCAAAAGGTGCGTTTATCTGAAATAGCAATGCTCACGTGGCAGTCTTATGGTAGTGTACTACGAATAAAAACAAAGTTTAATTGTTTTAAAATTTGATTATATATTGTAAACAGGAAACTTTCTATACCTTAAGGAAATAAAATCAGTACTGTATAAATTTTCGTGGTTTTTGGCCATTTTCGCGAAAATATCACTCCTTTAAAGAAAAACGCAAAGTTCAGCAACGTTTCGGAAGTTGTTCTTCCATCTTCAAGCTATCAAGTGAAGATGGA
>JAYJMG010019675.1:0-10587 GCA_036873935.1 Stomotoca atra
CATTTTTGTTGAAGAGAAAGCTCCTGGGAACAAAGTTGTTGCAAACAAACAACTGAAATACATCAGTATAGTTTTATATCAACCTAGTTTCAAACGCCTTTGTCTCTTTCTTATGTCCACATTTAAGAAAGAGACAAAAGGCGCTGGGAATGAGGTTGTTTTGTATTAGAAACGTGGTTTTGTGTTCGGTTTCACAAAAACCAACCTCATCTTTTGTAATTTGTATATCGCATTATTTTTGTATATCAACTTTCACAAAGATTACGATTCATAAAGTAGAAACGCCAGCTTTTTCAATTAATTTTTTTACAGATATTGGATTCCACTACTCAAATTGAGGGTGTGAGCTAAAAGCTATATCTCCATCGCTGTGGCATTTTGTTACTTCACGCAAAGGTTCGTGTCATTTACAAGTTAAAAAGCAGTGGAATGGAGTGATGGCGTTATAAATAAAACCGCGTTACGATATGTCTCTGGTCATGACTGATGAGTCTAGTTGGTGTGTCAAAACAGCTGTAGAGACGACCTTCAAAGCGTAGTTGGTGAGGCAACATGAAGTGTATTTTCCAGATAACGTGCTTGGCATTAATTCTGCTGCAAGGTAAGTTCGTCATTAGCGTGTTTGGGTACTTTGATCTTGTACAAACACTAGAACTATAAAATCATATAAAAAATACTTTTCATAGCCACAATTTTGCAAGATTGGAAATACGCAAGCGCAAACGGAAGTGTGTTTTTGGTACGGGAAAGCTGTGTTAAAATACCCATAAAAAAACAACTTTACCATCCCCTGCCACGTTTTTAAGAAATAAATTTTTCAAAACGCTCACAAAGTCCAACAGGATAACCATATCATTTCCATAATTCAATTTTTTTAACTTTCTTCAATATAGGGGAACTCGAAAATCCGTATGAGAAAAAGGATGCATAAATTTTGATGACGTCATAATTATGCAATTAAGGAAAGGGGGCATTGCTCAGCTTTGATGATTTTCATTTATATAGTAGAAAATGGGACTAGGAATCCTGGCTAGTCGTATTGAAAAGGAAGAATTCAGTAGTGTCGCCCATGAAATTTTTTGAAAAATGTGGCCCCGCCATAATAAAAAACGTGGTAACAAAACAATACGCGTCGCTTTGCTCATGCGTACCTTTATAGTTAGTAAATTACCATGATTTGAATACTTAAAACTCTTGTCAATATTTCTTTAGTAGTATTAATGTTCATCTATAAGAATCCTCAGATTAGGGTTAATACTAGCCTGGTTAATACTGAGCTCAGGTAATACGAGTTTAATATACAGTTGTCGTAATGTATGACATATGTAATTAAATTCCGTAAAGTTTTTGAAATGACTTTTAATATAGTGAAGGTGTTGTTTGTGTTGAGCACCAACCTTGTTCCCAAGTAAGTAAGTAACCGAAGTTTGTTTTCCTTGGGCCTCCATCCTACTGGCTGGATCTTCGTAATCAAAATAAAAAGAAACCCTGGGATTGAGGTTGCGATCTCTTTGATTTCATCCTATATAAAAAAGAGACAAACGGAAAACCCAATCTCATTCACAGGGCTTCTTTCCGCTTTTTTTTTACTGACAGACACGCTTACGGAAAACTTTCCGTCTGAGGAGAGTTAAAACGGATTATCGGGTCAGGGTTCAGTATTCAAATTGCTTATGATTTCAAGATTTTCTGTACTAAAAGTTGCTTCATAGTTGCTTAGTCTCGGACAAATTTTACTGCAAATGGAAAATTTTTTAAGAAACATGGTTTATATAATCAGTAAACAAAAGAAACTTGTTTTTAAAGCCACTTTAATTTTGAGATTTAACGAGCTTGATGCCGAATCTGCTACATACTGTATCGCTTTTTAAATTCGCTATTTTTTCTATATTTACTTGGTTACTTATACCAACAAAGTCGAGTATTGAAACGCACTGGCGTGAATTATGATCCAATCATTTTTTCGGATAACAAAGCATATATAACAAATACATTTTATCCCAGTCACTCGATCTCACAGTGCTTAAATTCTTTAAAATTCTAATAAAGTCAATACCCGATTCGTAGAAAACATAGTAAAGTAATACTGCACTCAGGGGGTGAAGAATTGAATCGAGCAAAAACTATTTTCAAAATTTTTGCTCAATATACCCCCTGAAAAAGCCAAGTTTACTGGTGCATTGCTCTAGTTAAATTGAACATTCCAGGAGGTCACAGTTAAAGTAACTTACATATGAACACCAACTCACGTTTCTTTTTTAATAGCCACAGAATCTCTGCCAGTTGATGGGACTGAAGCATCAAGTACCGACAAAAAACCTACCAGCACAACTGCGAAAACGGCGACGATCACAACTAAACCTGTTATTACCATCACCAAGCCAGTCAAAAGCACTACGCAACTTCCCAAAAAATCAACTCCAGTAAAACCAACCGTTGAAAAATCTACTCCTATAAAAACTACAATAAAAAATTCTACTCCAGTAAAATCTACCGTTGAAAAATCAACTCCTATAAGATCTACTCCTATAGACACTACTATAAAAAATTCTACTCCAGTAAAATCTACCGTTGTTGATGTCAAATCTACCGTTGAAAAATCAACTCCTGTAACATCTACCATTAAAAAATCTACGCCGATAGAAACTACCATTACTTCTGTCAAGTCTACCGTTAAAAAATCGACTCAAGCAAAATCTACCGTTGAAAAATCAACTCCAGCAAAATCTACCGTTGAAAAATCCACTCCTATGAAATCTACTCCTATAGAAACTACTATAAACAAATCTACTCAGGTAAAATCTACCGTTGAAAAATCCACTCCTGTAACACCTACAATTAAAAAATCTACGCCGATAGAAACTACCGTTACTTCTGCCAAGTCTACTGTTAAAAAATCAACTCCAGCAAAATCTACCGTTGAAAAATCAACTCCAGCAAAATCTACCATTAAAAAGTCCACTATCACAAAAAGCATACAAACAGCTAAACCAGCACCCTCAACGAAAAATGGAAACAAGAAATTTCCGATATGGTTAATCTGCGTCATTGCAATCGTATGCATCATCCTCATTCTGATTGTGGTTGATGTTTTGCTATGTGCATGCTGCAAGAAAGGAATGTTTTTCTCGTGTCGTCAACAATGTTGTATCTCCTACGAAAAGCTGGAAGATAACAGGTAATGGCATCCTTTTGTTCTTGATTACCGTTAATTCTCATTTTAACGCCCTGGCGTTAATTTAATTTGGGATTTTTAAGGTGGGCGTTAATTAAAGGGAGCGTTAAAAAGACTGGGCCTAAAAAGAGCATTTACGGTAACCATCCGCATATAAAGTATGCAGAAATGAACACCTCCATCTCAAGTATTTTCTGACGCCCCTTTCCAATTAACGTCCATTTATAGTGAATGATCAAAAAAACTGAAAAATCCGGAACAAAAATGTCGTTGGAACAAGTAATCTTGGACAAAATTAGGAATATTGGAAAATAAAACTAATGCCCCCGTTTCCCTAGTTTGAAATTAGCAATAATATCAAAAAGAAATTTTGGTCTTAGTTCTCCTTTAAAACTATAACTAACTGAAACTTGACTAAACTAGCGGCTTAGATGAAATATCTTTATATTTACAATGCAATTGTTGCAGAATACTCTTGCACTTCTTTGTCTCACTGATAGTTGAATAAGACGAGACGAATACATCTCGTTTTTCTTTTAACACAAATCCACAGTCAAACAGAATTTCATTTTCCAATTCTTAATCAAATCTTACTGTTGACGTGTGAATAGAAATCTCTTTACTACGCCCTTCTAAAACATATTAATCACGAAATTACAAAATTCACAGGAAAATCTACGCTTCTATGAATTGCTTTGACTCGTTAAACTTTATTGGCATGTCCTTCTGTGCCCCATCCGGTTTGATCTTGAAAGAGTCAATATGTTCGTGGCGTGGGAAACTTCTTTTGGGAGCTCGTTCTAGGTCTTGACTGTACGAATTTAGAAAGAGTTTCTTCCAAGTCGTCTTACGCCGACTTCAGGTGCTTGCCATGTCAATAATAACCAGAACAGCTAACTCTATTTTCCCGCTTCCACATTTATAAACTGATATTTTTCAAGTCTAAAAGAAGAAAAAACAGAGCTAAGACTCTTGGCTATGTCAATAATCGTGCTTTCTCCATAAACGATTTCGAGGTTTGAATCTCACTGGTAACGTAAGTTTGTCGTTGAAGTGTTTGTAAAGTTCTATAGTATCTCCTCAATCTCTCCAGTAAATCCAGCGACAGAGGGCCTAACCTTTTTAGTATTTGAGAATAGTCCAGGCGATGCATTCTATCCACAAGCATTGTTGCTCGACGTTGTATATTTACGTGGTTTTTTATCAATACCGAGATTAAGAACCGCCAACAAGACGCTCTTCAGATGCAATCAGACATCAGTTCATTGTACTTGTTGCCTCAACCCAGTAGGCAAAATCGTTAAAAAGTCGCTGTGGAGGAGTGCATTTCTATTAATAGAAATACACTCCTCCACAGTGACTTTTTAACGATTTTGCCCACTGGGAAAAGTGGTTCCTAACATTCCATCGACCGAGAACGTGTAAAAACATATTCTCCAAGGAATTTGCATATAACATAAATAAATTGTACTTCCTATTCGAACTACTATTCATTACCTCCTGAAAGTAGGGTAAAGTAATAGATGCATTAGGAGGTGTAGAACTATAATCGAGTATAATGAATTTTAAACAATCTGCTCAAAATGTCCCTTTGAAGAACCAAATTTGCTGGTCCATTACTAGCCCAAATAATAATAATAATAATAATAATAAAAAAAAACTTAAGTCATTTTTTAGTTAAAAGTTGCCAATTGACGTCGAATATTTCCTTGCTTCAGAAGATTTATTTTAAAGATCTATTTTTTTTTTTTAGCACAAGAGTCAGTTATGGAGCGCTGTCAAGCAATGATCCAGTAGACGCATAAAAAAATAGTCCAAAAGAAAGCTCTTGAATGGCAAAGAAAACATCGTTAGAACGTTTTCAACAAGTCTCAACAAAGTTAACAGGAATAAAGAAATTCAACTACAAGGTTTTCATTTGAGACTTTTTCACCATAAGGACTTTAACTCGTCATCAGTGAGATCAGAACCCCCTGATAATGGAAGTGACACTATAGCTATCAGGGTGTACAATAATAAGAAAAAGAATTACAAGAAGATAGATATTTTGAAATTTTTATATAGGTTGTTTTTCGAATTTATTGTAATATTTATACCTACTTTAGTTGAAGATAAAAGTTTTTCCTAAGTGTGTCCTAATACTTCTTATCGATGACGCCCAACCACCCGTACGCCCATTACACCCACGGAGACATATGGAAGCAAACCGACGCGAGTGACTCCACAAATAGCTTATATTATAAGTCTATACATAATATTATTTACAGATCAAAACCGGATTATATTAACTATGTTGTTCGAGACATACTTACAAAATGAAATTACCATATATACAAGTTCATTCAGACCTACGCTTGCGCAACTTTAGGTAGATAAATAGATCAGAACTTTAATCTAATCAAACGTTCTATAAGGGCGTTAATTATAAAGAAGTAAGGCGCTTGTAAAAGGGTGGATGCTGTTTAATCAAATTTTGGGAATTTTCATTTCACTTCAGAACGCTTCTAAAACATTTCCACTTCTTTCAAGCTTGAAACACTAACCAAAAATACTGTCACTCATCTAAACTCATCAGTAACGCTGTGCCTCGCTTAACCCAATGGTCAGCAGCGACAGCACCACTCTTCAGATCGACCGCCACCACAAATGAAGGCCTTCCAGACGTTCCAGCACGGTTCGAATAATAATAGCAAGGACAAGCGTACATTCCTAGAATTTGACGAAATAAAAAGTTAATTTGAGTAGGAACTATTAAAACCAAACTATCCCTAACCGACAAAACAAGAAAAGTTTACAACCAGTTCGATTATAAATAGTCTGAGTATCAAGAACTGCTTCACAGAAGTCCCAGGGTTGAAAAAATATAGGAAAGACGGGAAACAAAGTGTAGATTCGTTTATGGACTGAACCAAAGTCGACAGTGAACAACACTGAGCTAAAATGAATTACTCAATACTGCATAAACAATCGTCTCACATTCGTTCCTTTCAACTGTTACGACATTTACGAACTGTTTAGATATAGCCTGCAAAATAAAGGCATGGCACTCGTGGCTAGTTAAAAAAAAAACATATCTCACCTTTGCCAGTTTTCTTCTTATTTTCCACAGGTTTGAAATGAATGGTCGGCAAGGGACACACAAGCTGCATCGGTTCAGCTTCTATTAAGCATGCATTTCTCTTATCCCAGCCGGCGCCTTCCAAAAACAAACCTTTGACCCACACTCCATCCTGAAAAGTAAGCGTCGAAGAGAATATTATATTCAATAGTCCGCAACTTCGTTCCCAGGGCTTCTTCTCCTTTCTGAAGAAAAAATCGTCATCAAAAGTGGAAAGAGGGGCTGGGAACGTCGGTAGATTCGGAAAACCTAAAAGTCTAAAACTCATTGAAGTTAAGAGGATAAAAAGGACTTTCGTTCCACAAAGACGAGGTTTCAAATTTCCAGTTAGAGTAGCGTTATCTCAATTACTAAGCCATTTATGTAAGAATTCATGGGATATCAATTGAAATCTCTCTAACGACAACATATACAGTGCTGAACACCCAGTAACGACATACGTAACTAGCATACCTTAGGTTGTTGGGTAATGTTGTGGTCGTCCACAGTGGATACTACAAATTCCCAAGACAAACTGTCAACAGACACCTGAAACGGACAGTAAGAGAAGTCATGAAAAGGAAGGACCAAAGCAAACACAAAATCAACTCGCTGCCGTACCCCCAATCAGGGATTCGTTTCCAATGGCGGACAATTTTATTCTAGTTCATCCAAACACAAATCAAAAGAACTCGTATAACCTTCCATCAGCAGCCTCCTGGATTTTTAACTAAGGGGACGTTCACACGAGACCTGAAGTGAACTCAAACCGGTTTCGAATGAAAAATTGAAGCATATCAACAAACATACAAAATTGAATTTTCAGGGTGATATTTTGAAATACTTAAAACTTTTGATATACTTAAAAAAATAACTTTTGACGTTTGATTTGTTTCACCGCCCACACACGCCCCATGACGCCTCTATTTCTTTACTGGTGCAAATGAAGGGTTCAAATCGTAAACAACGAATATTAAATATTTCGGTAACTGTTAAGCTTATGAAAATAAACAAAGAACTTTTTTCATTAAAACATTTTCCTCAACAGCAGGAAAAAGAAGTATCCGAAGATCCTATCCAGCCAATCAAATTTCTTGTTCTAGGTCTGATGCAATTGTTACCAAGGCAACAACCAGCACTTACAACCGTAAAAAGGGGGTAACAGAATGCCACAACTATTTTCTAATTCACTTACATTATTTTGTCTTGCGCAAGTTTGTAACACAGCAGTCAAAAACCCAGTGGGAAATGTGAAAGCACTCATCCAGAAGATAATGGGTGGATGAGCTGTGGTCGCCCATTTACTGAACTGCTCTACACGTGCTACTAAATCACGTGTCCATGACGCAAGAGGTTTAAACGATGGGTAGGCCTGAAAAAGAAAAATATCAATGGTGAATTTATTTCTTCATTTCTCACCAAAATACAACAATAAAAACTTTTTGTCAGGGGGAAAATGCAACTTAATATTGAAAAACACGTTTCTTCCTCAATCTCAAACCCCCTTACAGCCTGTTACTTCCCTTTTTTCAGCATTATCAGGGGGTAACGTCCACATTAATGACGGGCTGAGATTGACTCTAACAAAAGAGTTTTCCGAAAATTCTTTCTTGGAACAGAGCAACAATTGTCCTACCTTTTCCCAAAGTGGTGGTACTCTTCCGTCAAATATACAGTTAAACGTTTCTTCGAGGTCGGTTGACATAACGACCAAACCTTTAATTCCTTTCTGAAGCTCAGTTAAGGATGATTTGATCGTTTTCAACAACGCGTTATAGCGCGTAATCTATATGTATGGAAAAGAATTAATAGAATTTTACCATCGAACGCCAGGATATATTCGGGGACCATTTTTCCCGTAAATTGCTATCATTTTGTCTGTACGTGACAAAAGAAAAGGAGAAATAGAATGACTTCCAATAGCTGATAACTGGTGATGCTTCAGGATAGAGTACATCTGTCGACACTATCTCAGCATCACTCAAATACGTATTGAATATCAAGTAAATATTACAATGATTCCAACAGGGAGAGGTCACAGTTTTTAGCGGATATGTCAAGTCATAAAGGAAAGCCCAGGGACATTCGAATCTTCTAGAACTTCCAAGAGGTTTCTGGAGTTAAGGAATACGTCTAAACTTGAACAATTTAATTCAACAATCGAATTTTACCTCTTGTAGCAACACAACATTCAGAGGAGATGGATCGTCGGCTAAAATCTTGGCTGTTTGATCGTAATCGATTAAGTCAGGAACTCTTCTTAGCACGTCAGCTGCAAGGTCTAAAACTTTATCTTCAGGTCTTTCGCCCTGACCACCTGAGGAAACTTGAGGTTGAAGAGAAAGCAAAGTGTCGAATAAAGTTCTAAAATGAAGAAGAAAAACGAGATAAATGTGAGGAGACACAAGATCCATGTAAGGCTTTCATTGAAAGTAAATTCGTTCATTCGCCCATCAACATATCGACAGGAGATATAATGTTCGTATTTTATTATACAGTTGTTAAATAATTGGCACAGTAGTAAGGAAAATATATTACGTGTATCCAAAAATAAACTCTTACTTCGTCTCGCGTATCTGACTAGCTATGTCTGCATTAGGATTTTGACCAAAAGCATCGGGTTTATCCACGTTAGGTAACATGCTGACGAACTCTCGATACGACTGAATGGGTCCATCTTTCGGTATGTAGAAGTGAACATTAGCAGAAAGTTGATAAAACGGTGTACTTAAAACGGCGTCGCTAAAAGCGTCACCGACGTACGTCATCAACAGTCGACGATCAAAGTCATCCGTCACATGGCCACCATAATTGACACCAGCAATCTACGAGAAACAATAGAATCAGTTGAAATAATAACCTTCTGAGTAATTCAATTTGGCTCGTGTAATCTACCAACAAATTTGTCTTTTAAGGGGGACATTTTGTGCTAATTCGTGGTGCTTTACGTGCTGACATTCTACGACACATAATAAGCAATCTTGTACTGTTGTTGCCATTAAGGTGGAGATGGTCAGTTAGAACGAATTTTACTTTACGCTTATTCAAACGAAACTACGCATCGACAACAAAGAGATCAGAGCTACAATAACAACATACCAAATATTTGAGAGCATCCCATGGAGTTTCCTCATATTCATCGAGATAAATACTCAACAGGTTTTCGGATACCTAAACAGAGAAAATATTGTGGAATCCAAGAACGTCCGGCATGTTAAAACACGCTCACCAAGCAAAAGAACGACAATAATCTTTCATGGTCAACATTCATGCGAAATAAGAAAAATAAAAAAAACTTAGCAACACGGCAACACGTTACGATCTGACGATGCTTCAACAGAGTTCGAAGAGAAAATTTATCTTATCAAAAAACAAATTTTTGTTTTCTTTCTTGCCTGAATACCCAACCAAAGTTTTTATATAAAGACGTTCTTGTTTCAAATAAAACATCACCAAGAACGCATTACCTCAAAATCTGAATCATTGAAGCCATAAGGAATATTCCAACCCAGTTGTAAGAACTTCTTTCGTTCCAGTAACACACTGTGGAAGAAGCATAATGAAAACAGAAGCTTCTTGTACTTCTCCGGATGCTGACACCGGTTGAACTGTTGTTCCGTTATCAGTTGATACAATCGCTTCATGTTGGCCTTCAAACCCTACGAATAAACAAACGAAAGCATCAGCAAGGAAGCCTAAAGTTCCTATTGCCGAAAACAACATACAACTTTAATAATTCTGTGCGCAAAAATATTTGATTTACAGCAAATCACGCAAAGAAAATTCGAAGGAATTTAAATTCTAATTTTTTTTAAAAAAAATTCAACTTCCAATGTGTACAAAATGTTAATGAATTTTGCGCATACTTTTTCGCACATCCACGAAAGACGTTAGTAATATTAAATCGTTATCTCATCTTTACATTATCTTTTTTTATCTTTGTTATATTTTCAAGGCATGAAAATTTACTAACCTTTGGAGGTTCAGTCGTCATTTTGATACCCGCTTGCAAGATAGAAATCGGAAATTCGGGATGAGGACTGCTACTCAACCAAATACGAAAATCTGGGTGTGGCTTTTCGACTTGCAGCTGTTCGACTAGTTTATCTAACTGTGGCATCCAACTTAAAGAAAGATGACAATTGGCCAAGAAGACCCAATTTCCTTCACGAACACCTTCTTTGATCATGCGTGTCGCAATAGGTGCTTGTCCCTGTCCCAGTGATAACGCATGGAAACGATGGTTCATGTCGCATGACTCAGCAAGTTGTAGCAAGGCGCTCGTAGGATCCTGCAGGCAAGAATGCAAAAAGGA
>JAYJMG010019786.1:0-10577 GCA_036873935.1 Stomotoca atra
GATGAATACAACATCACTCTCAACATATTGGAGCATGCCATTTTGTCGACAGACCTAGCTTTATACTTTAAGTAAGTCAACTATCAAGAAGATTTTCTTCTAAAAGGCTTTATTAAGGCGAAATTAAGTCATTATTAGTTATTAATTACTTCGTTATTTTCTATATTATTAAAATTTATATTCCCAAGAATGCTCTCATCGAAAATTTTAAGACCCAGAGGAACATACTCTTCTTTTCTTAATCAGTTCTTTTTCCATTATTGGTGGGTAAATTCTAGGCGAGGATGTATATCCCATTCCAGATGTTCTCTGCTGAACGACCCCAACTGTTCACCATGAATAAGGTTAAACCACCTAGAAAAGCTTAGCTCAAAATAATGAGTTTGAACTGGGATCTTCTCATTCAAAGCACTTTGAGCCGCCAACCCACAGAAGGATATTTGCTTACAAATTGAATCATTAATTTCTGACTATTTGATGCGCCTTATTAGGCTTTAATGCTATTCTTCACCCTTTGACGATATTAAGACAGATAGAATGGGTTTCTTTTGAAAGTTTGATCGCCTGTCAAAATAGCACCAATAAGAATTGCCTTAAAAAGTGTCTAATTACTCTTGAACACTTCTACTGTTTAAGCGAAAGGTGACTATCTATTTAGAAAAAGAGATGATTATTTTAAACTTGCAAAGGCAAAGAGTTTCGATTGGGAAGATGTATCCAAACGTTCTTTGTTGCGGTGAGTAAGCCATTACAATTAACTTATTAAGGATATTTCCCGGGAAGTTAATGAGCTAATGTTAGGTATTACTTATTTTGCAGAATTATCGGGCAACATAAATTTAAGACTGTTGTCACTACCTTAAGTGACTAAAAAATTGCAAGAATAAAAAAGTGCGGAACAAATTAGTGCGATTCGCCCCTCAAAATTTTTAGATTAGAGCGGAATTAATTAGTGCGAATCGTCAACATTGCTAGGAAGTGCGGAATTAATTAGTGCGAATTTGCCACGTTATTAGGAAATGTGAAACTTGTTAGTGCGATTTCGGGTTAAGGATTTTAAGCATAACTGATCCAATTTACGTTTTTGTTATGAAACTAAAGCAAATTAAGCGACATAGTTCCTTATTTCTTGGTACAAATGCAAAGGCCTTAAATTAATTTTTTGTTGTTCTATGGTGCTGAAAACTGATTTCGTATTGTTAGATAGTGCGGAATTTACTAGTGCGAATGTTTATTTTTTCGCGTAGTGCGGAACTTATTAGTACGAATTGCCAATTTTTGGGGCGTTTGTGCGGAATTAATTTGTGCGAATTTTACCCTCACTTTTTTATTCCGCACTCTTTCATTCTCGCACTTTTTTATTGCCTTAAGGTATGTTCCTATGACTGTTATTTTTAGATTTGATAATTTGTTACTTGCACTTTCTTTCTTTTCAGGTCAATGCTGATGACAGCATGTGATATTTCAGCTATTTGTAAACCTTGGCCAGTGCAGCAAAGAGTAAGACATTCGTGGCACTCATTAGGTGCAACTCTACTCAAAATAATTTAGCATGAGTGCGACTAGGAGTTTGATTCTGATTGACCGATGTCAAAATATCAGAACGTTCGAAGTGAAGGAGTGTTGGCTCCTCATACTGTCTGATAATGTGAAAAAATGCCCTGGACTCATAGTAACTTTGATTGTTTTAGGTTGCTCATTTGGTTGCAGAAGAATTTTTTCAGCAGGGTGATTTGGAACAGAGGGAGTTGAACCAAACTCCGATTGTAAGTAAATATCTTGTGTTCATGGTCAAGTGTTCAGCTTCGTGTTTACTCTGAAGGTCATTCGCTGAATGCACTAAATTTCTATCTTGTGAATTAATATAACTCTCAATTAATGACCTAAATTCGTTTTGATCGATTTATTTCACACCCCCTGATAGCTCTATTGCTTTACTTTATTTTCAATGATTCCACGGGGTATTCACCTCGCCGATGAAAGGTTTAAAACTATATTACTTTGATTTCATTTGCTGTATACATTCTTTTAGGAAATGATGGACCGTGCTAAAAAAGATAAATTACCCAAAATGCAAGTTGGTTTTATTGAAGGCATATGCTTGCCTATATACGAGGTGAGTATCATACTGTCTTTTGCCTTTTGTATGACATGCGTCTAAGTGAAAGTGAGTTGTCTTGCTTAACTTTTCATTTGCGACATCCCTAACTAGCAAAAAATACCTTGAAACCAGCTTTGTTTTTTGTTTTGTTTTCCTCTGTTGAAGATGGCGCGATCACTCTCAGTTCGTTAATATAACAAAATCTCAGGAATAAAACAATGTTTCAAAATGAAACTTGGCACGTGGAAACTATAAATCAAGTGCTTTCCATTGCAGTCAAAAAATACGCCTATTATGATGTCACGCCATGACTTGATCCATTAAGAACAAAGGCACTTTACAAAACAAGCTTAGTAGGTGGTAACTATGTAGCGAGCCTATTGTGTTTGGACTTAAAAGTTTAGAACCACACCCATATATGACGTCATATATTTGGCAAAAATTAAAAGAGATTCGTTTCTGAAAAATTTGCACAATAAAACAATTCAGTGGCGCTGATTTCGAATCTGGAGATCATTTTTCAAACTTCGGCCTAAAATTAGGTTTTGGGCCCTATAATTTGACCAAAAAATCTCAGAAATCCTTTTCTTTTGAAAACCTGTACAGTTTTTGGGAGTGTTGATTTCGAATTCGATGGACTTTTATTAAGTTCTGAATTAATGACAGGGTTTGGGCTCGAATTTACACAATACTTAGTTTTTCTTGAAAAGTTGCATGGTAATCAGTTTCGGTGCACTAATTAAAAAATGGCGGAGAATTTTATGGATTGAGTGATGCCGAAATCCTTGTGCCTGTTCAGGCAAATTATAAAATTTTGCTAGAGTTACGAACCAGGAAAATTGACTTTTCAGTGGGGTATTTTAGGCAAATTGTTAAGTGTGTTATGCACCCCCTGATCCTTTTGTTACTTTACTCTATTTTCTATGATTCAAGGGGGTATTGACTTTACTAATCAACGGTTAATGTCTAATAACTTTACCATTTTTTCTCATAGCATCTGGCCACGCAATACGAATACTTCCGACCCTTGGTGAACGCTTGCAAAAATAATAAATTTCATTGGAATGAGCTTTACGAAGCGCGGGAAAAAAGCCGTCGCGCTAACAGTGAAGACGCTGAGAAAAAAGAAAAACACAAGACAAGTAGGAAGCTCATCGTGAAAAGTTAGTGTCGATATCGCGCGATCGTGGCGATGAGGTATCTACTAAGCCCATACTAATTTATCATCGTTTTTTGTTGTGTTCTGTAACCAAACCACTAACGCACGTACACACCCATACGAAACGTTCCATAACGATGTATATTCCAATACATGCACGACTGTCCACGCATGATATAAGTGGACTTTGTACAGATATACCTGTTCGTTTACTCCATTATACACCGCAACGCTTTCACATGCTCCTCCGCAGCTTGCTACTGATATCCTGAAGTTTTACATTGATAAAATCTAGGAGGATAGAAAATAGAAATATCCTTCTAGATAAAATTGAGAATTTTGGTGATACCAGCAAGCGTGTATTTTCCGTTGTTTTTGCGTTGTAGGCAATGAAATAGTCGTGAGGTTACGCAAAAGATAAAAAGTGAAAGTCTTCTGCGATCCAACTACAGATGAGACAATTCGAGCAAATTAAGTCTCACATGCTACGCACCTACTGGTTACATAAATTAAAGCCGGACTTTAAATGATTGACCTGTGTGGCGTTAATTGGACCTCGTGTGATCGCGCGGAATTTCATACAGATGTGGTCGCACTATCTAACCTGGGACGTTACTAGAAACATTATTGACATTTTTTGACACTGTTTGACCATGTTGATTAGCACGTTATATATTTAGTAGTTTGCACGTAGCAAGAGTAAACGGAGCTCAAATGTCGTAAGATTTTCCCTATACGTTCGGCACGTTATCGTCAGACGTTCAACGTCGGTTGACAATGACGTGCCTGCGGGCTTCTTGTTCAAGCACATACTGATTTTTCTTTAAAAAAAATGACATATAGACAGTTATTATTTATATATATATGTACATGTTTTTTTCTTTGAACAATAGACGTCTTAATTTATTAACTATTGTACGTCTTGTCGTACGACATGACGGTAATATTAGATTTCTTTTAATTGATCTTGAATGTTGTTATGTGTCTTGTCTTTAGTTGATAAGATAAGATTACAGATTCGTGTGAGAACGTAAATTTTTTGTCATGCTAATTGCTATGAAGTTATCATACGATGTGAACTTTAGGTTTTATGAGAATTTTTGTTAGTTTTTGTTCGATTGTTTTATTCCGTTCTTAGATGCAAATCGTCTACCGTGATTAAATATACATGTTGACATCTGTTATAACGAGCATTCACTGTTCGAAAGGAAATTTGTTATCTTTAAGGTCTTCTTTATTCAATGTTTTATGCTCACTATAACGAATATTTTCCATATCAAACTTCATATATTTGTGTTCCCACACACGCTCTATTGACTATGTTATAACAGACGTCAACTTAAAATTTTCTTGTTACTCTCCTAAAGTGGTGTGCTCTTTCATATACGTGACCGAAATAGTAGTATGGATAGTGGTAAATCCAATGCTGTGTTAACCGCGCTTATGCGAGATGTAAACTAGACGAACGATAGGCGAGAGATTTTATTCGCACTCATTATTTGTATTCGATTATTTATAGATGTGTGTTTCAAATTTAGTGAAGAATGTTTCGTTTGTATCAATGTGATGATAACTACTTAAAAACATCGACCTCAAACCTTATCTTTCAGCTTGCTTACTTTTATTGTCTGATTCTTCCCGTCTCAGTTGATATCAAGTGTCCTCTGTTCATGTCGTAGGCAACTAAGTACGAATTCTTGGCGCCTGTTAGGTACTTTATGCAGTAGTAACTTGTGCCGAAAATTTGGATTCCATCGACAAATGTTGTGGAGAAGTTTGTGTCCCGCTGAGGCCAATGTTTCCCTTAGAAATCTGTGATGCAATGTGGGAATAAGTTGACCTGGTCTACTAAAATCCATACTGAAAGATTAACAAATTAAGCGAATTGGCTGGAAATTTGTTGATGTGTTGAAATCTGCAATCGTTTTTTAGAATCCTGCTAGATTGAAAAGATATAAATAGATCGAATGTTAAATACTTATCATTTCTTGTTGTACATCCTCTCGATCGAAGCCAGTTAGCTGCAATGACCTTGATTATTCTACGCTGGCTCTCATTTACCCAGTTTGCAGACGCCGTGAGAAAGAACAGCGCGACTGGTCTTGAAATTGAAACAATAATACACTTTAAGGGCAAAAACTTTCGCAAATGACGGTTTTTGGGGAAAATTTCGCGAAAAGGAAAAAAAAGTTCATTTTCGCGTGAAAAAACTTTCGCGAACGGCAAAAGATCCAAGAATTTTTTTTTCGTTGAATTATGTAAGAGGTCTTTATTCATAGCAAAAAAATATAATAATACAAAAAACTATAATATAATAATGCTCTGTTACCAGCAGGGTTAGATGGTGTGAGTTCGAGTCCTCTCACTTGCACATATCGCTCATAATATAGAACTATCAACTGAGTACCGCGAGTTGGCGTGTCTCGTTGAATCATCATTCGTCTAGTATGACTCCATAATGAACATGAGAATGATAAACTCATCATAATATAATAATACAAGTTTGAAAATAGGAAAAAATTTTAGTTTAACTGTCTGTCTCCTCCCGCATTCAGAGTCATCAGTGAATGAAATTGAAATTGAATGTGAAGTGGTGATTAACAACTCACGAGCGACTATGCTTCAATCAAGGTTGACAGCACGTTATTTAGACCTGGTTAAGGATCTTTACACGGAGCCTGCTGAAGATAGAGTGGTTGGAAACCTATTCAATTTTGTCATGACGTTACCCCCGATGGTAAGCACACCTGCACCAGTCAAAAGAAAGAAAAAGGCTGCCGCAATCAATGCTTCAGGAAATCGAGATATAAGATGTTTGGAGCATCAAAGAAGAAAAAAACACCAAAAATTATTGTAATTGACGATGAATAATGCGAAAAAGTAAATTGAATATAATCTTGCACTTAAATTAACATACTTTGAATTCTGTCAAAATTTCTTGAGTATTCCCAGTTCTTTAATTTTTTTTTAGGTGAAAAAACTTTCGCGTTTTGAAATTTAACCATAATTTCGGGTGAAAAAACTTTCGCGTTTATCTGATTTTAAAATTTCAAAGGCAGAAACTTTCGCGAAAATGGCCAAAAACGCGAAAGTATGTATTGTTAAAATGTTAATGATATTTGCATCACAACAATTTCTTGTTAATCTTTTATGGCAGATTTATTTGCCTCGAAATTCGTAATTTTTCGAGTTAGTCAGGGTAATTATGTATACGAACCCAATTTGTGAAGGTAGACTAGAAATTTTACTGATATAAAACTATACTATGAAAAACAAACAAAACGAAACCCGACTCTTAGTCAGTTTCGAGTTATGTGGTAGATACTTCTTCGAAGAACGTTGAAGAACGATTGCGTATAACGTGTTTAATCTACGAAAGTTATACCCCTGTTGCATTGTAGAAATAAAAAAAGATTACAGTGAACTCTCGATATAACGGACCCAGAAGGGACACAAAAAAAAGTTCGTTATATCGAGAGTTCGTTATATCGAGAGACTTTATGAGACTTTAAGTTAGCGTAAAACGAGGGAACATGGTTCGTGTTCGAGTGGTATCACTGAATTTTACTAATGATCACACGTGTGCAAGCCATAAAGCCACAAGCTGTAAAGTCATGAAACGAGGTTTTGAAATCCGTCAGACAATACATGCAAGATAAGGATTTGTTAACGTGGTCCATCCGCAAGAATTTTCTTCCTGGAATTTTGTTTCACTAGTATAGATTTGCATGAAGTGAAAAAATTCAAGATTTACAAAGGAGTGTCTCTGCAAAGAATCCTTCCTTAAACTTATTTTTTCTTTTTATATGATATTAAAATTCTCGTGTTTAACAGCTGTTTACCGTAGTTTATAAAGATAACCCTTTGGACTAGTGTCAAATTCCTATGAAAAGAAGTTGCAGAGATCTGACGTCATTGCATTGCACGTCACTGGTCGAGTTGGAGGTCGAATGTCTCAGTAAACGTTCAAAGATATGGCTCCAAACACGCAATTAGCCAGCAATTCAAGCTCTATCCAATGAGACCAATTCTGTCTACTGCTTGGCAGTGAGGTGCATACATACCATTTTGGGTTGTTTTTTGTCTTGAATGAGGTGCAAAGTTTCAAAGCTCAACTAACTTTGTTTTTTAGTGCATGGGAAGCCAACATGTCTTCTTTTTCAAATCATATCAGCCTCAGAGTCATGGGAAATCTACATTCGCTTAACACTTACTATTTCATGCTCTAAGAAAGTAAATTATCATAATTTATTATTGGACTATGATATTCGAGAGGGGAGCGACTCGGAGGATAAAAAAATGGTATATTGGCATTAAAATGAAAAAAATGGGTAGCATTCATAGACTGAAAAAGAAAGTTTATTTGAGAGTCTTGTAAAACGTTTATTTCGATAATTCATATCGATCGACATATGTACATATTGGGTGCTTACCAAATTTCCTTATACAGGACCCCAACAGTTAGCAAAGAAGAAGGCTTGGGACGATAACATTTTATACGTTATGTGTAAGACAAGGTTCGTCAATAAGCAGCAATATGGAAGGTGTTTGTCTCAGGGCGGCAGTTCGCAAATGCTTGAACAATTCATGGCGGTGTCTGACATTCTTCATATTCGATCCCTTCAATCCAAACGCACGTTTCTGATTGGTGGTTCACAACCACTGGGTTAACAAGCTTGCGACAAGTCAAATAGTTCAACGCACAATCGTCCACCTGCTGTGCTGGATGCATTTCCCAATAACACGTTGTGTTTGTGTCTTGAATAACTCTATTCGTCACGTCTGCATCGAATGTCGTCATTCTTGTTTCGACATTACAACGGCAGTCGTAGTCACCATGGATACCTCTCTTCACTTGGTTTTTCACTTCGGGCCATTCAGTCACGAAATCGCACGAATTTATGCCCATTTTCCCATAATGTATGTTCCCCATAACAAGGTAGGACTTAGCTATTTCCATTTTAACCCCACATTCATTTTCTCTCAAAGGAGTGGTCACATTTACCTGAGCAAATTTTAAGCTTGGTAGGATTTCACGTCCCTGTTCTTGTGCGTCCAGCAAACTAAATATGGCCTCCTTCCCACGATAAACGTGGAGAATGGTGAGAGTGTAAGTTGTGCGTAAAAAAGATTTCTTTGAGAAAGGGAAGTTCTTTGATGTTACCATTGCACGAATCACTAAAACAAAACAAAAAATGGCTATTTACTACTAGTAATTTATTTTTATTTTAAGGAGGTCATATCTGATTTTGTTTCATATATTCGAGGTAGGTAGAAACATGGTAGAAAGTAATAATAAAAGACATGTTTTTTTTGCAATCTCGTTCCCAGGATTGTTTGTCTCTTTCCGGTTATATGGATAAAGTGACAAACAACCCGGGGACGAGATTGGCTTTTTCGCCGCTTATTTTCTTCTAGGCACTCACAGAATTTATTTTTTAATTTGATGAATTACTTTTTCGAAATTCGGTTTAATTGGAAAAAGCTGCTTTAATTAGAACTACCAGTGTTCCAAACAAAATACACTGTTATGTTTATTATTATTTATTAATTTAAAGTTATAGTCTCGATTATACACTCAACTTGATGGTTTAGCTATAATCCTCAAGATAAAAACCAAATTCTCTTGACAAAACTTACCGAAGTCTGAGTTGCAAAATAATTGTTGCGGATGCGAAGGAAAACATGAACAATCCTTAACACCATCTCCACACTGAAGCAGAAAAGCGAGAGCGAATATTGTCAATTTCATTTTGCGCTCTTCAATCTCCGCAAATTTCGTGATAATGATCGTTTATTTGTTTGTACCAAATTTTAACACGATTTTTGTAAACTTGAGTATCACATGTCGTTTATAACATATGAAAAACGCAAAGAATCACTGTTCCTTTATTCATCACGCGTGCTTTAAGATACTGTCGACCGCATCACGTGTCCTTTTTCAGTCTTGCGTGACATATATCTGGCGTCATATTTTTTAAATGGTCTAATCCGTTCAGGTCCAGAAGATTAAGGGGATTTAGGGACGTTGCTCGTAAGATGGCAAATCTCAATTGAAATCCGATTTTGAAAATAAGTGAAGAGACCGAAAAACTTAAGACACGATACTAAAAATAAGTGAGAATAATATTACATAGAACTAATGGGCTTCCGTAATCGAAAAAAATACGTAACAACACAGATTTTTCCCAAGGGATCGGAAATATAGTTCGAAAAATCAAGGGTTCAAAAAATAAAAGTATTCAGAGAAAAGGTGTCGATCAATGAATGAATGAATGAAAAAACACAAATAGACGTTAACTTTGTTTCAACTAAATTAGCTTTATGTAAAATTAAATTCACTGGTGGCTGACCAGTCTTAAACAGACTTAAAGGGCAATAAAGAACAATAAAATCTCTCCAAAAAGTTCGGAAAATGGAGGGTATTCAGTCTAAGGGACCCCCAGAGAAATGGTTTGAAAAAACGAGAAATTCGAATTTTCACTTTTTCGGAAAATCGAGGTATAACTGTAACTAACATATCTACAATTGATTCAAAAGTGATACTTTGGTCACGGGAAAAGGAAACGCTATCATCAAGAGGCAAAAGATGTTAACTTTAAAGCAGCTCAAAAAATCTGCAGCGAGTCTGAAGATTGTCTCTGATGCCACAAATGATCTACAACAATGTTGACGAGTTGTAGAAAATTTTGGAAACCAAGGACGAACTGGAAGCATTGAAAGAACATAATGCAATGGCTTACCACGGTTGTTTCTGGACTGACATTCATCGAAACACATTCGCGAAGATCTGACTAACTTGCAGGTATACATCGTGTTCCTCGTTATCTTTCTGTGAGTAATATTAGAGGTGATCGCTTTGCTGAATAAGAATATTTTGCGGACTTTTTTACTTCCTGGCTGTGGTAAAACAGTTGCGATGCAAAATCTAACTTCATATCCACTATGTCGGTGACTTAAAAATAGGTATATCTTCGGTATTTTTTTATTTTTTTCTTGTGTTGCATTATGTGTTGTATTATATGTTGCATTTTGTGTTGCAAAATTCACCCTTAAAGACTTTACGAAGGTTTTAGTTGTCCTTGTTTTGAATAGGTATAGGAGATTACTAGCAGGTTTGTAAAAGAAAATATTCCTACCCGAAAAAGTGAACAAACATCTTCTTTGCTAAAAGTACCTCATCTCCCCCTGTTTGCTGATGGCGTCTGTCTCACCAAGCTATGTGATAACAGCACAGATACTATTTTTAAAATCTCCCTTAGAAACAATTTATTTAGAAACAGTTGCTGCTGACTTTATTTAAAAAATATTTGACGT
>JAYJMG010019897.1:0-10575 GCA_036873935.1 Stomotoca atra
AAAAACTTGTGACCAACATCACATAAGAATAAAACAAAATTCAATGATTGGGTATGAACAAATAAAAATTCCGAAAAGGTTCACTACACTATTTACGTTCAAAACATACCCAAGTCCTTTAAAGAGAAATCAAAAGTTGGTCACACAAGATCAAAGCAAAGGAACAAAAACAAACAAACAATCATGTCTAATAAAAAAACCTCACATTACATGCTGCATCAATCTACCGAGTCCGCGGTTGACAAATGTTTGTAAAATCCGTAAAAAAAGTTATTTGTTCACTGCTTGGGTTTCAAAGACCAGAGTTTATGTCTGTTATATGGTTCATTGATTAAAATGTCCATGTAATAGTCTATGTCGCTTATGTCGTCTGACATGTCCTCCTCTTCCAAACTGCTCTCACTAAAATACCCCTCAGGTACATATATGATCGTGGATGAGGATGCCTTCGGCAGCTTATCTTTTTCTGTATTTTTTTCTTCGTTCCATCTAGTGTCATTTTTTCCTTCGACCTGGTGGCCCTGTCGTTTACCAGCAACATCACCTGTCATTCCCTCTTTTGTCGGGGCCACCTTTTGTTTGTTGGAAGGTGCTAACGTTGTAGTTGTTACTTGCCTTTCCATGTTTGCCCTTTTTTTTTCTCTCTTTTCTTTTCGCAACTGACTTGAGTTGGAGTAGTGCTGGTGTTTTTAGCAATGGCAACCGATGTTGTTGTCTATCTTTCAACTTGTTCAACGAACTGTTTGTTCTTCTTGCATCTTTGAGCTATTTATTCATTTACTTCTTCGTCTTTGGGCCATTGCTAGGTTACCACATAACCTATAATCGTACTCTTTTTCTCATTTTGTGTACAATGTTAATCATCTCTGTTGGCCATTGAGTATTCGATTCACTTGTTAAATTTTCGACGTTATTATATATTCTGTCTTGCATTCTCTGTTGTTTGAATTATTGATTGCTTCTTCATCTTCCTCATCTCCCTCATCTTCCTTTTGTTGCTAGGATACCAGGTAGTTCAAAATGTGTTTCTTCTCTTTTTCTTTTTTTTTTTCTTTTTAATATGTGCATTTCTTCACTAAATATCTTCAATCTTCAATAAATATGTTTCCATATTCGCAAGTTCATTCCAGATGCTTCTTGTGTCGTAACCAAATTATACGAATTCAAATATGCACCGCACATGTTTCAGCAATTTAATCTTGTGTCTGTCTGCCACTATTTCTTCATCTGTCATGTCTCCTTTGACATATCCTAGTATGATGTGTCGTGTACTTTGCAGATGAATGGCCAGTGATTCTGGTATCTTGAATTTTATAAGCATCGAAACCTGATCTTTCTTTCTTTCTTCTGCCCTAGGTCTATAAATGACACGTAGAACTGTAGGTATATCTCCAGGTCTGTCTTGGATTAGCCTTTCTGGTTTATACATGTCAGGTTTGAGATAGCAATGTGTGTGAGATCCCCCACAGCGGCCATGATAATCATCAATCCAACAATGGCTATGACAACAAGAGTTTTCTTGGACAAAGCCAATCCACATGGGTGTAATAATAGTTCTTCTACCTGAGGTTGTACATCTCCATCAATGACTAGGTCTTTCGAAGTATTGCCAAAAGTGATTTTTCCGTTCGTCAGATTCACGACGGACTTGCCTTTTATCAGCACATTCTTTCCCAACAATATAGGATATTGAAGTCTTTTCACCACATATGCTGTTTCAGTAACACATGTAGGGCCAGCAATTGGTAGACTTAAGACTGCTTTGCCGCATAATTCCAATTCTTCTCCAGTGGCTGTAAATACATCTTCATGGTATCCCTCTGTCATTTCTCGAATCCTGATCCCGTATTTATTGCAGTAGCTTTCATCAACCAAGGTTACACTAGAACCAGTGTCAATTAGAGCCATCACCGATACTACTGACTCTGGTACCGATAATTCTATTTTGGTCCGGATACCGCTTTCGATAATTCCATGCTTAATAATAGACATTGCTGCAACACTTTGAATTGGTTTTGGTCCGCTGCTTGTCTGTCTGCTTTGGTCTTTCGTTCCTGAGTGTTTTTGTTGTGGGTCAGGAGCTTTCCAGTGTACGTGACGTTGTTTGCTTCCTTTGTCGCAAACTTCTCTTTGTTCGTCACAACGTTGTTTTGGGCTAGGATCCAAATGATAGTAAACTCCTTTACTGTCTGTTGGTGAATTTCGTTTCAACATTGGCTGTGCCAGTTCTGGATCATTTTCCTTTGTAGATGTCTTCTTCTTACACATTTTCATCAGAACACTACGATTCATATACAGGATAGCGATTACCAAGACTAAAATCAATCCCCACTTAATTGTTCCTCCAATGCCGCCAAAGAATCCATGGAAGATGTTCCCAATTCCTGAACCAGCATCTTTTATTGCTCCTCCTGTTGAGGTGATAACCTTAGATGCTGCGTCACCTAGACTACCAACAATTTTCTCATCTAAGTCTCCAACTCCATCAAACACGTCATGGACTGCTCCACCAACTGCTCTGATTATGCTACTAGCGCCTTTTGCTCCTCCTTCCAAGGCTGCTCCTAATGCTTTACCGATTCCAGCCAACAGATTTCCATCTCCTTGTTTAGCTTGCATGTCTTTAAGTTCAGATACAGCATCATGTACGTACGTGAAAATGTCCAACATTACGTAAGGCTCCAATTTTCCTGGAGATTTTTCCAGCATTCGTTTATCATATCCCCTTATTGGTTTTAAATGTATCCCTCGCTGCTCATGATCTGTATCTTTCAATACTGGTACTGGAATCGCATCTCCATCTCTTGTAATGAGGTGGAATGTGCCATGTTGGTCTTTCAAGTACCGATGCTTCGGTCGGTCGGCGCAGTTTACTTTTGGGCTTCTGTCAATCAAATGTTTGTCAGCTACACGTAGAAATTTAAGTTGCTTACCACCATGACTTAACACAGGTAGGTTAGCGTAGCACACCTTTCCAATACTAGCATTGAGCATCACCACATAATTCTTCACCTGTGCACATCTACCAACTTCTAAAGCGTCTCCTTTTAGACTGACAACCACTCCTTCCTCTTGATGGATCCATCGTCCACTTGTAGAAGGAAACGTTGATATCATCCATCGTTGAATCTTGGAGATTTCTTGCTGTAAGAAGCAATTTCTCTCCCATTCTTTAACCATAAGCTGTTTTTCGATCATTATTGTCTGTACAATGTGTGCTTCAAGTAATGGTGCAACGACATCGTCAGCGACTTTCTTTGCATAGGCTGATGCTGCAGTTCGTAACTCGTACATGAATGGACTATCCTTCCTTACATCCCGCAAGACCAATCCATTGTCAAGCTGGAGTTCATCATTGTTCTTTCCAAGCACCTGTTGTACCGCTCCTCCAACCATTAAATCAGAGATTAATACATAATTACCTTGTCTTTGAACTGTGTAAATTCCCAGGGAGTGCATTTCTATAGTTTCATGATGCGGATTCTTCCACACTATTATAGATTTTGCTCTATGAAACGTCTTGCAACTGCCAGCATCAAACCTCGGATCTATGTTGTTATAGCAAGATCTTTTGGTTACATGCTGCTCTATTTCTGTTGATCGTCCAACCAATTGTGCTGGGAACTCCTTCAATTCAAAGTAATCATAATTACTTGCAATGGTCAGATAGGTTACGCACTTATATCTTTCGTCGAGCACTGTCTTCCATTGTCCTGGAGATATTGGGGTCAGCTTAGTTCTGACACCAAGGACGGTTAGATTATTGACTGCACTTAAGCAATCCGCCATTGATACTTTTATTCTTGCAACTTTTCTTTTCTTCTTTGATGAGGAGAAAATATCTCCTCCATGGCATAAGAGAGTAATCTTTTCGCGGTAGCAGTAGTAGATGTCAAACTTCGTTACATTAGGCGAGTATCGATATACTTCAGCCTTGTAGTGTGTAACTTCTGCATCTACTTTTTGCATGTTATGCTTGCAATTTGGTAACTGTGGATAGTCATACACTCCCAACAGCGTTGTACGGGTGCAATCATATAATGGTCCCATGTCCAGTGTATTATTGGTGTTGCATCGCGCCATCGTAGTTAATAGATATATAACTGCCATTGTTAATATCCAGTGGCTATCGTAAAGGAGTGTTCGATGGCTCAACTGCTTATTATTGATAGTATTTTCTTCCTGTGGCGTTAAACCAGACACTGCTTGCTTACTTTCTGTATCTTTTACAAAACGTCCACTGGCTCCGGCAGTACTTGTAGCTGGTTGATCGGTGGGTGTCTGAGTCGAGAATTCATTTTCATCCTTGGAATCATTATTATATAGTTGTTGTGATATTCCTTGGATTGTTTCTCCACCTACTGGGAATACTTCAGAATAGATTTCAAGAGACATTTGTCCTTGATAAGCTGAGATCTCTTCTGATGGCTGGTCCTGAAAGCTTTCTGCATGATATTTTGCTCTTTTGCTGTTTCTTTCAAATTCTGTACTGTCCAATGGTCTTTTGCCAATTGTCGTGACAGTTTCTCTTCTCAGCATTTGCATCTCATCGTCATATAGCCACTCAATAAATTCTATAAACAAATCATCTTGTTCACCGAACTCATAGATTTCCATATCTTCGGTTGGTGTTTCTATGGCATTCATCACATTGATTGAATTCTTCTTTCGCTCATGATAATTTTCAATTAATGATTTATTGAATATGTTGATTTCAGGTTCCCACGTGTTTTCACTGCTGGGGAAACCCTTCCACTTGATCAGATATAGATGCTGACCTTTTCGGACTCGGTGAGAAATGATATCTTCAACTAGATAGATGTCATTTTTTTCTGCACTTACAACTTCTGTGTTGGTGACTTGCTCTGTATTTTCTTCTATATCTTCTTCTTGAGGCAGTTTCTGATGCAGGCGCACTTTTCTCGGCAATTTTTCATTTGTAGGCAATTTCTCCTCCATCTTGGGAGGCTCCTTTTTCTCTGAAGCGGATATGATTTGGTCCACGTCTTGTTGGTCCAACTCATCTTGAACTTTAGGAGATTCTACTGGTTTGGTTTCAGGATCATAACATTGTTTCATTCGTGAAACGTGGATAGCAAAAGGTAGCTCTTTACCTGCCATTGTTCTGACATTGAAATTTACTGGTGATATCTGTTTGATCAGTCGAAAAGGTCCATGCCATAATGAACTCAATTTCTTGACACATCCTTTCTGCACTCGCGGCGTATAAATCCACACTAGATGACCAGTAATGAATTTATGATTTCTGCTAGTTTGATCGTAGTACAACTTCATTTTAACTTGAGCCTTCTGAATATTCTTCTTGGCTTGTGCACTTGCTACAGTCAATTGCGAGAAGACACGTTCCAAGTGAACATCCACTGCTCTACTAACTTCTTGAGGTGGTATTAGTGTCACGTCAGCCGGCGATCTTGCTTCTCGTCCATACGTCAAGAAGAATGGAGTGTAGCCAGTTGAAGCAGAAATGCTCGTGTTGTAGGCGTAAACACATGCCTGTAAATGGATGTCCCAGTCTCTTTGATTCGATGCAGAATACATCGACAGATTTTGAGCAATAACTCCATTTATTCTTTCTACAAAACCATCACATTGAGGATGATAAGCTGACGTAAATGTCTTGTTAACGTTAACCATTCTGCATACTTCCTTTAGCATAGAAGAAATGAAATTGGTACCTTGATCAGTCAAAAATCTTCTTGGTGCCCCATGTCGGAAAATAATGTGGTCCATGAAGAGCTGTGCGATGACTGAAGCCTCGATCGTTGAAACTGCGAATGCTTCCACATATTTGGTATACAAACAACCAAACACCACAATATGCTTGTTTCCATGGATCGTAGTTGGTAATGGTCCAAGGCAATCTGCTGCCACAATTTCCCATGGTCCTTCAGTAGGAATTGGTATCAATGGTGCTTTATACGGATTGGGATTCCTCTTACGCTGCGCACATGATGCACAGCTTTTAATCCAAGTCTCGATGTCTTTCATCATGCCGTACCAATGGTATTTTCTTCTAATCTTGGCATATGTCTTTGTAAGTCCAAAATGACCTCCACACTGATGATCATGAGCCCAGCTCATCAGTTCCGATCGAAGTGATCTTGGTACGACAAGTTGCTTCACAGTATCTCTTCCAACTTTACCAATGTGGTAAAGTAGGCCAATGTCATCCAGACAGTGCGAACTTTCCATGCTCAACACTCTTTTTGAAGTCTTTTGATCGTCTGGCAGCTCTTTAGTTTCTAGAAATGTGATCAATTCAACATAAACTTTTTCTCTTCTTTGTTCAGCTTTTACTTCTTCCTGAGTCTTGGTTGGAACTGTTATGGTTGCAATAGTACCATAATCTCGTCGTGAAAGCCCATCTGCATTCCCATGCCTCACACCTGGTCGGTACTCAATATCAAAGTCGTAGTCTTGAAGTTTTAGACTCCATCTTGCAAGTCTTCCAGTAGGATCCTTTATGGTCATCAGCCATCTCAAAGAGTTGTGATCAGTTACCACCTTGAAATGTCGTCCATATAAATAAGGTCTGCATTTTTCAATGGCTGCAACCACAGCCAGTGCTTCTCTTTCTGTTGTTGAATATTTCTTTTCTTGGGAACTAAAATTTCTTCCACCATATAAGATAGCTCTTTCTTCACCATCTTGCACTTGAGTTAAGTTGTAGCCCAGAGCTTCGCTGCTGGCATCCGTATGTAACGTGAATTCAAGTGAGAAGTCCGGATATGCTAATACCGGTGGATTCGTCAGTAATTTCTTGAGGGCGGCAAAACTTCTTTGTTGCTCTTCTCCCCATTGATATTGAATATCATTTTTCAGCAACTCGTACATGGGTCTTGCAACCTTTGCAAATCCATTGACAAACCTTCTGTAATACGAACAGAGTCCCAAAAATGCTCTTACATCACGTACAGTTTTGGGAATTGGATACTCTTCCACAGCTTGAATTGTAGATGGATTTGGTTTAATGCCATCTTCGCTAAGAATGTGTCCCAAGAATGCTACCTCCTTTCTTGCAAAGTGACACTTGGACAATTTCAACTTCATTTGAGCTTCCTTCAAAGCTTGTAATACCATCTTCAGGTGTTTTAGATGTTCTTTAAAGGTTTCAGAGAAAATGATTATGTCATCCATATACAATACGACAAACTTCCATTGGTATTCTCTCAGCACGTGCTGCATCAATCTCTGGAATGACGAAGGTGCATTAGCTAATCCAAATGGGAGTACCTTGAATTGGTAGAGACCACGATGACTTACAAATGCAGTCTTCTCTTTTGAAGTTTCTTCCAACTCCACCTGACAATAGCCAGCAAGGCAATCCATAGTGGAGAAGAATTTTGCTCCATGGAGAGCCTCCAATGAATCATCGATCCTTGGTAATGGGTGGCTGTCCTTCTTCGTTACTGCATTCAGCTTCCGATAGTCAATACACACTCTGCTGGTTCCATCCTTTTTCGGTACCATTACAACTGGTGAAGCCCATGGGCTGATAGATTCTTCAATGATGTCATTTTTCAGCATGTCATCGATTTGTTCATCCAAGTCTTGTTTTTGGCTAGCAGCAATTCTGTATGGTCTCTGTCTTATCGCTGCAGCTCCTTCTGTGTCGATGTAGTGTTGTACTAGATGTGTTCGTCCCAAGTCTTTGTTGGTAGACCCAAACACATCAACGTACTGTTCCAGCACCTTAATGAGTTCATCTTTTTGAGCTTGCGTAAGGTTTTCAGCATTTATTTTTGAAAATGATAAAGTCTCTCTTACTATATTAACAGGTTTGGCTTCGTTTACCAGTCTTTCTGCTTGTCCCATGATAGTTCCTTCTGAGATCACCACATCGCTTTCTTGCTGATTTTCTACATGAAAGAATATGGTTTGGTTTTGTCTTGAACCAGAAATTGTTGAATGAGGTGTGAAGTTGTGTTCACTGCACAATCCTCCATCCGGCTCGAATAGGTAGTCGTTCCCCTTCAATAGGTTGTCACTTTTTATCCCTATAATGACTTCACTATTCTTGTTGACAATGATGTCCCTGTCGGCTAAGATAGATTGATAGCTTCGAGTTTCTTGTGTATCTGACTGTAGATCGTCTTGGATTAACTTCTTGGTGGTGTTTGAATCATCATCATGTTGTGAAATATGATCATCAGACTGGTCAATATTTGATTCATCTTGAATTGAAATCTCAGCTGGATCTTTCACATCTTGTCTTACTTCAAGTTCAAATGATTTCCACAAGTCCACTTCACCTTCTCCTTCATCTTCACGGTCTGTAAATAATCCTGGAGGATCGAACTCTTCCTCGCTTTCTTCGTCTTCCGTATCGTACTCACTTTCAGTATCTGCGTTTGAACATTCGCTTTTGTAGATACTAACTTTGTCACCAAACTCGTCGCCTGACTCCATGTTTCCAGACGCTTGATCATGGTTAGGTATTGAATCTTCTCTTTTTTCTGCAGTGTCCTCACATTGAGCTTTCTCTGCAAATGTGATGTACGTCGGATCTTTGTCCACTTGCCACGTTTGGTTATCTTGTAAGCACTCTTCAGTGTATGATTGATCAAAATTATCATTGCCTTTGTTCAATGAGCAATGATTATGGTTGTCTTTATGGTCTGCGTCGTCCTTCTGGTTGATTTTAAGCAATCGTCGTAAAAGGTCTGCTATGATTACTGTCTCATCGCAGGATTCTTTACGTTCTTTTTGTCTTGCTTCGACGTCTTTGGTTGCTTCAACAACTTTTAGTGTCTTTCTTTGCTCGGCTTCAAATTGAATCTTCAGGCCAACTTTATGGATAGATATTTCGTTGGCATTGTAGTCAACTGTGGCTCGATACTTTCTCAAGATATCTCTTCCAAATATTACGTCATTGGAAATGTCCTTCACAACCTTTGTACGAAACGGTATTCCTGTTCCATTTATTATGAAGGGAACAATGACTTCTCCTAAGATGGTGAGACTCGGTCCATTGACTCCATAAAGCTTGTAAGAACATGGTGATAATGGTCCTAACTCTTCCTCCATCATGGAATAAATATCGTAGTTTAAGACAGTTGTTGCTGCTCCTGTATCAAATAATATTCCAACAGAATAGCCATGTATTTCTCCCCATACTTTAGAGTCTCCATCTGTTGATACATCCATTGTTTTGATTGCCTTGGGGCCATTGCGTATGCCATAGTTATTTCCCATAATGGCTTTAGGGACATTTTCTTGAAGTTGTGGTCGCGGAGGGTTCCAGCCTGGTCCTCCACGGTTACCTTGAAACCGTTCCCCTTGTTGTTGATAATGCTGGTGGCCTCCTTGAAACGCGTTTGGTCCTGGACCACGCCAGTAGTTCCCTGACCCATATCCTTGTGGGGATGGAACATATCTTTGAGCTGGTCTGTTATAAAATTCGGGACATGAACGCTGATAGTGCCCCACACGATGACAATTTGAGCAGATAACGTCACCATAAGCCGTACGCTGGCCTCGGTTAATAGGAGGAAAGGATCGACGATAATTTATATCCTTACCTCGTCGTAGCATCTGTACTTCTTCCTTCAGTCTAGTTACTTCTCGATGCAAGTCAGATGGATTACTGTGCAGCGCTGCAACTTGCTGGTCGTCTTCCTTCTTCAATAACTTTTTGACATCCCTTTGCAACTTCTTTAATTCCTGATTGGTTTCCAATTGTTCATTCTTGGTTGATGAATCTTTATCCACTTCCTGCTCCACTTGTTTCTTTAAACTCTTGATTTCGTCTCTTAGTGCTTGAATGGATGCAGATTGCTTCAGCTGGTCTGCATCGGTTACTTGACTCTTCAGCTTCATAACTTCATTCTTGAGATCCTTAACCATAGGCGTCTCACTTGTTGATGTTGACTTCTGATCAGACATCTCTTTAAACGCAGTAGCCAGCTGCTCCATCATTTTGTTGCTACCATCACCTTTGCTTGCGACACTATCCTTAAGTCTCGCATAGTTAACTGCATCAGTAAAATTTTGAGGCTGCCGTAACTTCAAGGCACCCTTTAATTTACTATTAAGTCCGTTGAGAAACAGTCTCAACTTTATTTCTGGTGGTACATTAAGTTGCTGCGACAGTTTATTTAAATCGTTAATGTACTCATTGAGTGTCCCCTTTTGCTGTAAACCAAACAGTTTATCTTCCTTTTGCCATCTTATTTCTGGGCTGTTAAAATAATCTCGCATTGCTTGTTTCAGCAACACGTCATTGCCTCTTGTGTCAGGTGGCAGAGTATTATAAAAAATTAACGCACCTTTGGATAAGTATAATGATAGCGCCATAATTATTTTGTCTCCATCCCAATGATTATGAGCTGCACATCGATCGAATTTCTCAATCCACTCACCAATGTCCTCAGTGTCACCTCCAGAAAACACAGGTGGCTGCACTTCCGATCTAGTAGGTCGGTTGACAAGGGCTTGCATTAAGTCTGCGATTTGTTGTTGTGCCATTACGTCTTGTTGATGTCTCTCTTCTTCTTCTAAATCTATAGATACGTTGGATCTTTCTGTTGCGTCTGATTCGTGACTCGAGTTTAA
>JAYJMG010020008.1:0-18068 GCA_036873935.1 Stomotoca atra
ACTTTCCCTAAAATCTTCAATTCTTATCTATCCAAGATCGAAGATCCATTACCTATTATTTGTTAGAAAATTCTCTGTCGCTGAGCTTCATAAGAATTCATAATCCAAGGTTTAGCTGCTCAGTGGGACGGCAGATTTGATCATCACCAAACGACTCCTCTTCCTCTAAAATCTGTTCATAAATATAATTTATTGCCTCAAACAATTCCTAAATTTGATCATGGAAGTTCTATGTCTTCTTCAGGTTAATATTCGTTTCACCACTCAATAAAGCATCATCTGTGACTAAAAATATCGTCAATATGAAACTGGAAGTGATTGCTGTCGCTGTTGTTGTTACTGTCTGCCATTTTGTTTCTTCGCAAATACTAATATGCTGAGAAATCGGAAAAATCGGATTAAGCTGCTTCACGGATTCTTTCGCAATGCATCATGCCACAAATGGAATGGAACTTTCGCAAATAAGTTTAGAAGGTATATATAAAAGTTTGCAATGAATATATGAAGTTTGGAAGGTATATATAAAAGTTTGCAATGAATATATGAAGTTTAGAACGTATATATAAAGTTTGGAAGTTATATATGAAGTTTAGAACGTATATTGTAATATGTAATATTGTCCACAACGACGCCCCATATTGAAACACGAATTTTGTTATTGCACAATGATAAGTCTAATAAGATTTACGACGCATTGAAGACTGGTTTCTTTATGCATCGTGCATCCAGATCGGGCATATACGCACTCGTATATTGGTCTTTTCTTTTAATGGATAGAAACAAGTCTGTTTACAAAAAGACTTCCTTCTTGGATACAACAAAAAGTTCTCTCCTTCGCAGATGATATCAACAATTAGTAAGATCAAAGACGTGCTGTTTTTATATTGAAACTACTTTAAACACAGCTATCTTCTTTCTAAAGTAGTCTCAACAGAAAAACGGACTTCTCACATAGAACGATGCCTTCTACTGTTAATTTTCAAAGATTTTTCAACCTCCCTCTTTCTTACTTAAGGCAAATTATACTGTTTGCTGATTTTAGACCTGCTCCTGCATTGTTCAATATGACTAGTGAACTTCAGCAATACATTTCCTTTCGAAGAAGGATATTTTGGCTTCGTTTTGAAAACCTTCACATCTTTTTTCTATTTTATACATGCTGTTTTGGCTTTTTCTTTCACCTAACACCCATTAACAAAGATTTCCCGAACAGTTTATTTACCCTATTATTAGCCATGGGCTTTTTTGACGTTCAAAACCATGAGGGGCATAAAGTTCCCGCGGCTCATTACTTTGGAAGGGTTGTAAGTCCACAAAATGTGAAACTTTGCATGTTGATAGACCTTCATGCAAGCTACCATTTGACACAAAAAGATTTCCAATGTTGGTCACCATGTTGCTGACATCAGCATTTTCACTATATCACCATTTCCTTAAATTGAAAAAGAGGAGGCAAACTTAAATGCTTTTAACTCTGGAACAATACAAGCTTTTTTAATTAGGTTTTGATATTCTAAACAGAGCTTTCACTATATCAATTCAATTTCTTAGTCTTGAGATACGTAGGTGAGGAGCGCTTAAAATCCCAGTTTAAATAGGGGTAAGGAACGAACCTTCCATTTTTTTTTTCTGAAAAATGTTTTGAGGAGTTATTAGGCACCAAAATGACAAAAAAATTCCATAAATAGAATAAAATGGCGTCATGATGATTTCAGCATTTTTTAATTTTTTCTTGTATTTCCCATTTGGATTGCTATTTGGTAAACATCTTACAAAGATGGCTTTAAAATTTCAGAAAATATTGTTTTTTCACTAGTCAAAAATTTGCAGGCTTTCCTATAGCCTGGCTGGCCAAGTTCTGAATTTTTAAATTTCATTTTACCTTGTTTCATTTTGCTGATATTGATATCGATATTCTTGAAAATTGAGAGCTTGGTGAAACCTCCAAGCATCCGTTTGTTTTTGAAACGTCATAAATTCAAAATCGGCGAATCAGATCACTTTCTATTGTAGCAGAAACTTTTTTGTTATTGTTTAAGAACCAATCAGAATCGGTATCTAAATCTTGTATAAAACTTCAAGTGGGTTTCACCCGACGCTCCTCTTCGCGAATGCGAAATCCAGAGGACGTCGGAAATCCTGACTAGCTTTCCTATTGAAATTTTTGAACCTACGGAAATTTCTTTCGAAAAATAATAGTTCCCAGGCCCCAAATTTTACAAAAAATGGCATGTAGACGCCATATAGGCATAAATAAAAAGCGAAAATGTTTTGAAAGCCAAATTCAAAAAAAGTTATTAACGATCAAACCTGGCCCGGGAACACTAATCTCATTCTTTAACGATATTTTGGAAAAGAAAATGCAGAGTTCGTAAACGAAGTTTTTCCTTGTACTGTTGAGTCAATGTAACTGGCTAGAGATGTTCGTTCGCTTTTGTGAAGCAACAAAACACAACAGTTCTCAAATTTCTTACAGGCTCGCATTTCATGAGCAACGGTTATATGGATAATTATTGCTTTGCCAGGAACGATCGTTTGAATACGGCCTCTTGTAGAAAGAATGCAATTAATATTGATTCAAACCATCATGTTAAAACTTTCACTTTCTTGTAAACGTTGTCTGTAGTGTTGAAAAGACATGGCTGAAGCTTCTTACAAAACAATTTTCGCTTCGTTACTCAAGGCAGCGCAGTGCGTTGAATGCAATGGAGTCTTACAACACCCAAAAGCCTTGCCATGTTCTCATGTGGTTTGTAAAAAATGTATTGATCAGTTGTTGGCGTTTAAAGATGATGGAAGCGCAATCATCGTGTGTCCAGAAAGAGAATGTTGTGGAAGTTTCGTTTTAAAATCAGAGGAAACAAGTGACAGCTTTCCAAATTCGAAACATGTAATGGAAATGGTGGAAACATTGATGAATTCTGATATTAGGTGCGAAAGTTATATTCTTGGGAGACAGGGAATCTTCGAGTTACGGATCTCGAGTTAGCAAAATCTCGAGTTATGACGTCACAAATATGATTTTGCGACGTCAAAACAGAAAAAGCGAAATTTGCTAACTCGAAAAAAATAAATGTGAAAAAAATTCTCGAGTTACGTTACGACAGTTTTTCTCCGTTTCATGGTTCGTGGTTTACGAATTATATCAAGTCGTGTAAATCTGAAGTGTGTACGTTAAGTACATTTGAAGAGGCAAGTTGCTGTAAAAGGAGAACCGATTCATATTACACATATAGTCATAAGAAAATGACTATGTACTACATAACAAAAACGTATAAGGCGCGCAAATCGGAGGGACAAAATGAATTTTGCACTCACTTGTATTGCTTTTGTATTAACAATTTATCTTCTACCAGACATTAATGGAAATATCTGCTCAGTTAAAAAGCAATTCTCCTCCTTCTCTAACACTATCCTTTTAAGCTAGTGCTCTATGCACTCCCTCCAGAAAATATCTACGAGGAAGGGAGACACCATTGTAGTAATTTTTAAAAACATTCGATTTAAACCAAACAGCAAATGTCCGTGTTAGCCCCTTTAATATGACATTGTCGCAAACCACGAAACGGAGAAAAGCTGTCGTAATGTAACTATTATTTTCACGTTTAATTTTTTCGAGTTAGCAAATTTCATGTTCTCTGCTGTGACGTCACAAAATCATGTTTGTGACGTCATAACTCGAGATTTTGCTAACTCGAAGTTGCTAACTCGAGATACGTAAGCCTATATTCTTGGGTTAACAATATTTTATGTGATAATTATATCTTTGTACCACAACGCTCACTGTGTTCAGTGGTTTTATCTCTATACTGCAGAGCTCACTGTGTTATACTGCCTGTAGCCAGGTTCCTAGTCCTCTTCTCGCTATGATTATTCAAAGTCAATCATAGCGACGCAGGGGATGGAACCCTGACTATACTGCCTGTCATTTTTTCCGATAAAGACAATTCAGTAATCTTGAACTTACTACTCACTGTTCTTAATCTCGAACTTACTATTCACTGTTCTTAATCTCGAACTTACTATTCACTGTTCTTAATTTCGAACTTACTATTCACTGTTCTTAATCTCGAACTTACTATTCACTGTTCTTAATCTCGAACTTACTATTCACTGTTCTTAATCTTGAACTTAGTATTCATTGTTCAATAATCAGCAAAAAGAAGGCAATCATAGAAACAATCATCAATCACGCAGCGAAACAATATAAGTTTGCGCGAGATTAATCGATTAGGAAATAGTCTATTTCAAGCCTGCAGTCAATCCAGCTGGGATGCCCCAGTTAATGAGCAGCCGGTTTGTTTATTATACAACACTCTGCAATGTGGAAACTATTCCTATTGGTTAAAAAGAAGCTTTATTTTTGTTCATGACAGAAGTGAACAAGATCATTTACGCCAAGTTAAATTTATTTTCTGTTATGCGTGTCCAGGTCAAAAACCCAATGCGCAACGCGTTTTTTTCTAAGGAAAAATGCAAACGCGGGGTGCTTTTTCTGAGCAAAAAAAAACAAACGCGCTACATTTTTTATCCCATATGAAACAGCCATCTTTAATCTATTTGCATAAAGAAACACGAAGAAAAACTGATAACAATACCAACGTATATCTTTTTTTTTTTACTGTGTCATCATGCTCGGCTACCACGAACTAGAATTTATAATTTCAGTATATGTAGGTAAAGTTTGTGGTCATTGTTGAGAAGAGGATAAAAAGCACAAACGCGCTCATTTGGGCATAAAAACGACAAATGCGCCAAAAAAATACGAATGCACGCGGGCACGCATAACAGAAAATCAATTTACCTTGCCTTATATGAAGATTCATAGTCAGTAGAAAAAGCAATGGTCTGGAAGTCCATTGTTTCTGTCTATTTTTCTCCGACACAACTTGAACTTCACGTTTATATTGTTCACGTGATCAAAGTAAAGCCTGATTCACACCTATGAAGCAAACGCAGACGCAATAGTTGTAAGCATGCGCAGTACGAGATCTTCATCACGAGCAGGAAGCAAAACAAGAGCGCTGATGCAAGCTGTTCACACTTGCACAGGGCTTAGTTTAAATTTCGTTTGAAGAAAACATGGATGAGGAATATGCACTGTTGGTTTTAGGTTTTTTAGCAATAAGACGTAGACGATGAAAAGGAAGGAATATACGAAAACAGAAAATAGTATATGGGTTCGAGATATTTACGATCATATCGTCCATAATTGTTCCTGAGATTCCTGATAGTGGTCTCAGCAACTTTACCGCAATAAATTTTATTTGAAATTTGTGAAAATTAGCTTCGAACAAAAATTTTCCATGCATGATTTATTTATTGTAACAATATTTTTTACCATTCTGGCAATTTGACAACCGCTGCAGCGTCCTTTCATGCTAGTAACTTTTTACGTTTGTCCTTAAAATGTAGATTACTTTTATCGTACAAAATCGGAAACTGCCTTACAGCTTCTGACAACAGTTCATCGTTCGACATATTATTCTGCCTTCTTTTCCAAAAAAATTGATATTCTTGCTTCATCTTCTGCTTCAAATTCATTCGCAAACCTGCTTGCTTCATGAGATGGTCACATTGTATTGCGTCTGCGTCTGCGTCTGCGTCGGCGTCTGCTTTTTTTCTATTGACTATGGAAGATTATCAAGCCAACACAAGTTTAAATTCAAAACAAACACAGACGCTTGAATTCGTTTGAGACGAACAATCAAAACGATTCTGAGAAGTATATGTTATTCATTCTTATCAAATCCAAGAAATTCAGGGAGCAAACGAAAAATGCAATTTCGTCACTCCAATGGCTAATAAATTTTTGCAAGATTTTATCCAACGTAAACACTCGTGATTAAGGAATCATTGTAGTGAAGGCTAGCTTGTAGTTCTTTAGGAAAGTTTTATTTTCACATTTCGCCATATTTTAACAATTATTTTCAAATTTACCGCTTCGGAAACACTTGCTGTGCAACTTTTTCATACGCGCAATTGTGGTGCAACTGACTGCTGTAATTTTTTTACTGGAAACCCAGCTTAAACTTCCCTTAATGATTACACAGTATCCTATTTGCATCCTTATCTTACATACATGTATATTTATGTGTTCTATATCTTCTGATGTCTCTTGTATCAGGAGCAGTGTTCAATAAATATGATAAGCGTATAGGTATATACAAATATGTAGAAAGGAAAGAATGCTTGTCATGTAGGAAAAGGAAATAGACGAGGAAAGAAATGTAGGAATCGTTACTTTTATGCACTTTTTTTCTAAATAGCAAGGAGAACAATTTTCCACGGTGCGAAGAGAAAGAAAAGCAATGCACAAATATTATCCACTGCTTCTGTTCCTCGTGTGAAACAAAGATTTGTGCATCGTGTTTGCAAGATCATCAATGCGACCGAAACGCGTGTGTGCCGATTGTATTCGATAAACACGCCGAAGAATTTTTACCATTATGTGAAGAGCATCAAAGTTGTGGAAAAGGCATATGTCAAGATTGCAACTTGAATATCATATGCGTTTACTGCGAGAACAGAGACCATAAGTCGCATAACATATCCTCATTTAACGAATACGCAGCCCAATCGAAAGCTGCATACATTAGTTTGCTGGAAGAGTTCAAATCCCAGATAACCGAAGTGAATGTTAGCTACAAAGATGAAATGGAGAAACTTCTTTCCTTTAAAGAGCAGTTGAAACAGGAATTGCAAATACGGAAACTTGAGCAAATGAACAAGTTTTATGATAAGTTGGCTGCTGAAGAAAGCAAAATATTAAAAGAGCTGGATTTGAAAATCGTTCATTTCACCGAAAAGTTGAACCGAAATAACTTGATAGAGAAAAGTCAAGGAGACGCCATCAACACATATATCGAGGACATCAAGAATAAAGCGGATGCATCTGTCACAATCGAAAGGAAAGCAATTCTTGAAAGAATTGATGATCTTTCTTCAATCCATTGCTTTAAGGCAAGTCTACCTGCTAAGATGGACGACACTCAGCTACTTGGTAAACTAGAAGTTAAAGTATTCAAAGAAAGTGCTGTGGAAGCAGCAGCTGTTTTGGATATCAAAATGGAGAAAATAATAGATGAGGAAGAAAGGATTGATGAATTGCTCGATGCTTTGGCGAAGCACCAAACAGGTAAAAAAAATATATTATCATTTTAGCCAGCTGGCACATCATGACGTGGAACATGATGTGCCTACTGGGAGAGGAATTATTTTTTACTGTTAACCCTATTAGCCATGGACTTTTTTGACGTTCAAAATACGAAACAAAATATAACTTTACAAATGCAACAACTTGACAAAGAAAAATTTCTCATGATGGCCACCATCTTACTGACATGAGGAGTGAGGAGGCAAACTAAAACGCATATGACATTTGAGCAATACAATCTTTTTTAATTCTGTTTTGATATTCTTAAAGCTAAGTAACAGAGCTTCAGGAAATATAACATCGATTTTCTTTGAAAAAATTTCCTGAGTAGTTATCAGGCGCCAAAGTGACAAAAATTCCCTAAAACAATATAAGGTGAGAAGATAATAAATAAAACTTCAGAAGATATGAGCTTTTTCACTTGTCAAAAATTTACAGGCTTTCCTATTGAAATTTTTGAGCCTACAGAAACTTTTTCAAAAAATACTAGTTCCCATGCCTCACATTTCATAAAAATTGGCGAAAATATTGCATATAGATATTTAGGAAAAGTCACAACGTTTCAGAGCCTAAAACGCAATACCCAAAAAGTTATTAACGATCAAAACTGCCGCGGGAATTTTATGCCCTCCCTCCCCCCATAGGGTTAAAACTGTGTATCTTTGAAGAGCCATAATTTTCGATATGAACAAGTTTAATTCTGTTTTCATATTCTAAAAGAAAAGAAAAAGAAAGAAAATATTTGCATATATTATTATAAGGACCTACGGTATGCACAAAATAATTGTCGCGCACCATTTAATGTCATGACAACCCTTTTCAAAGTTGCTGATATCAGCAGAATTATTACATGATGTGTAATGCCTGATAAAAATTTCTCTTTATTATTTCCTTATCAAAAGTTATAAACAGTTGAATTTTAAAGTGATTTTTCACTAATATTATTAACGCGCAGTAGTTCACACCAGCTGCTCACGCTTGGAAATCCTTACAAATAAAGGTTATAGACTCCTCTGTTTGCTCCTCTGTCTGCTCTTCTTACAGTACTCTTGGTTTCATTGACACCTCTTACTTTTAGGCCTGACTGTAAATTTTGACTGGCAATTCCTAAAAATATCCCGCTAGTCTGTAGTACAATGTTCCGTCACCGTCACGCTTTGGAATGAAAAGTTTCCCAACTCTGCAAATTATTTTATTACCCTTTCTTCTACATCTAGAGTTTAATCCTAATTTGTCCGTTCGGCAAAACATCTAGTCCCTCCTCCCTGTTAAACATGGAAAAAACATTGGAAGGGTTGTATGCCAAGCGTGGGCAATAATAAATTATCCGAAATTTGGCTACCTTCTCCCTGGAAAAGTAAAAAATCATAGCCTAAAAAAATGTAGATGGAATGAAACTTGACAAAAAAAATAGGCAAAATCGACTAGATAAGTTTCAAGTTTGCAGGTGTCTTTGTTTCTGGCCTAAGTGTTTTTAGATTCGCTGGTGTGTTTTATGCTTGATTTAGTTTTAAACTCCGTGATTGCTCCATTGCTTACTTTAATTTTTTATAATTTCAGGGGGTATTGACGTCATTAAAGAAGTGTTAACCCTATTAGGCTGAGGGGGGGGGTGTTGGGGGCGGATTCCGCCCCCTCCGGTTTTTTGGCTGTAACTTTTGCAAAAATAGATATTTTGTCCCCAAATGTTGTGAATTTATATGGTAAATTTGTGAAAAATTACGCCCAAAAAAGCCTCAGCCTAATAGGGTTAAACGAAAACTAATTTCAAGAGTGAGATGTGGCTTAAATAAATATTGTTCTAATCAAAAAATATATACAACATGAAAATAAAAGAAACTAGAAGCCTACAGGCCTTAACAATTTCCGCTGAAAGCTTAAAAGGCTAAATTTAGAAGGCAAACATAACACGGGAAATGCAGGAATCACGCAACGGAATTTTCTCAAACGAATCATCGGTAGAAATGTCTTACACAAAGATTTGCTAATTCAGAATATTCAACTGGAAAATTGCCTGTCTCAGAAAAATTTTTAAACAAAACAATTAATTTCACTTTGTATAATTTCTTTACCCTACAATCTGGTATCAAATCATGCTTGATAAAACGAAACTGCAAAAAACTACAATTTACTAAAACTATTCTTTGCTCATGTTGCAGACGTGGCGTTGTTTGGGCTAAAAAATTCTTGAGAACCCCATATTTTGACTAAAATTTGAAAAACCAAACCCATAGTTGAAACCAACACCCTCGATTTGGTCTACGTGCAAATTTTTAAGAAAATCGTAGCATTGTACATTTTTGTCCAAAATTGGGCCCAAATCCCCCTTTTTGGACCAAAATTCGAAAAACCAACCCGATAGTCGAAAGCAGCGCCCTCGAATTGGTGTACGTGCAAATTATCATTTTTGACCTTTTTCCAAATTTGACCCCAAGCCAAAAGAACCGGCCGGGAATTTGTCAACACCTATACCACTTCAATAATCAAAATGTCACCTAATCCGATAATCCGGTTTTGCAACTCTATGTTCCGAAACACACAAAAAAATTGTGACCCACATACATACACAGACAGATGAAAAATGGAAATCAAACACTTCCCTCTACGCTAACGCGGACGGAAATTGAACGATTTGGCATAATCTTTATTTTCAATATACCTAATAATATATTTAATTTGTTTGTTTTTTTACTTTAGAAATGGAAGAAACACTGTCAAAAGAAAAAACAGCTTTAAGGTAATCATTATGTACGAAAAAAACAGTACCGTAAATGCTCGATTAATCTTCTGGGGCGCTTATCTAACAATTGGGTCTCGGAGGGGGGCGCTTAATCGAGAGGGGCGCTTATTTAAAAAATCAATTTTGTTAATTATTTGTTCTATCAGAACAGTAGGAATAATAGTATCATTTGCAACTAGGTCCTTTGATATATTAAAAAAAAAAAACTAATAAAGAAAAGCATATTTTCGTTAAATCAACGGAATTTATTTCTGTTGAACCCAAAAATTCAAACAAGCGCCCCTTTTTAAAGGAAACAGGCTCAATTAAGCGTCCTCTTTTGCTATGAAATATATTCATTTAGAGGCCCCGGGGAGCTTAATCGAGAGGGGCGCTTATTTAAAAATTGGATCTCAAAAGGGGGCGCTTAATCGAGAGGGGCGATTATTCGAGAGGGGGCGCTAAATCGAGCATTTACGGTAATTTTTTGATGACTTATTCATAACATTCTCTCGCTGCCACTTTTATAAACATACGGAGATTGTAAAGCTCTTGCTTTTAGTACTGTTTGATGTCGTGCAACCAACCACCAAACTAGAGTGAGATAGACTCTGTATCAGAACTTGTTGCTTGATCGCTTAGGATATATATAGAACGGTCTCAGCATTTGACCAAGACTGACTGAAGTCAAAGCAAAACAGGAGAGCCCACCTCTCATATGACATTTTCTAGGAAAACCTTTTTTTCTACATTTAGTTGAGTCATGAAACTTTCTAAGTTTTAGTATTATTTAATTTTACACATTTCTGCAAACTTTTGTAGCCATAACCCTTTCGTGAAATATGCGTCATTACTCAAAACCACCTAACGATTTTCCTATTACTTACTTATAAAAAATGTAAATATCTTTTTCTAAAACACATTATATTTGACTTGATTTTCTCAGAAACACTTTCATTTACAAAGTCTTTTTAAAAACATCATGACGTGATCACGCCATTTTTGACGTCATCACCCCACTTCTTTTGTGTTTTGAGAACTTTTGAATATTTTTTTTGGACCATTATGAAACTTTCTGACATATAGTATTACTCTATTTGACACTTTTCTGTTGATTTTTGTAGCCATATAACTTCAATATTTCATTATTCAAAACTCCCTAATGATTTTCCTTAAAGTTCCTTATAAAAAATGTAAAAACGTTTTTTTTAATAACTTTCAAGGTTTGTATGGTAATAACTTGATTTTATCAGAAACACTTTATACTAACAAGTGCTTTCTAAAAAGGACACATTGTACTTTGACAAAAACTATCGAAAATGACTGAAAATAGGATCTTGTTGATGACGTCATTACAAAACCGGTGACGTCAGCAAAAATAAATTTGTACCAAAATGTTCCTTACATGATGTAGCGTTACTGTACCAAACTTCACTACTCTAGCATTTCCCTATCAAAAGTTCCGGAAATAACTTTGTCCAAAAAGCCTGGCTGACATAGGGTTAAGATATTTATTTTGCTCTATTATTTCAACTTCGTTCCCAGGTTCTTATATCCGCTTTTTAGAAAAAGTTGATTAGTTTTCACTCTGAATTAAATCTGTGAAGGAGACGACTGGGAACCCTGACTGCTGCATCCTTATTTCCATCACTATTTATGTTTGCGATGATTTTCCATTTGCCATCTACTGTGTTTTTTGTTTTTGTTTAATAAGAAAGAAGGTCGGCCATCCGGACTGATTCGAAGCTGGACTGCTTGTGTGCTGTGCAAAAGTGAAGTTCCCCTTTCCAAAGACCACCACATCTAAATTTGTTTGCTTTTAATTCGGACCTAGATGTAAATAACTAACTCAAAATGTGTAAATATGTTATCTTTATGTTACTTTGTTAATAGTATGTAACTTTGTAGATTTGTATATTGTATATATATGATGCATTAGGGACACATATTTATTAATTTACTTATTAATTAATTTTTTTTATATATATATACATTAGGGAAAACTTCTACATTTAACACTTCGTATATATGACACTAGAGAATTTTTGTGGATACAGTTAATGACATTTTTGTTTAATACATTTGAACCTTTTTATTATCATTTTAATTTATTTTTACTCAGGGGAATTTGTAATACTTTTTTCATATTTGTATATATACAGCAGACCTTTTTTGCAGATTTTAATCTTGATAATGATTCGTAAAAACTCGAAATATCTTAAGATTTACATTTTAAACAGTTACTTGTATTTTTGTATAAAAATCACTGTTAAATACAACGGCTACATGTTTTAAATATATAGATATATATATATATATTATATGAACTGGAACAGTTGTTAATCAGGAGCTGGGATCTCAGAACCCCTTTGCCTCGGCGACTCAGGGACTCGAAGCCACACGGCTGTAATACAGATCTGTGTGCTGAGTTCTTATCCACTGAGCCACTTCATCGACAAAAGGGTTCGTGAGAACCCAGTCCAGATTACTGCTTTCGACCTTCACAGGCCTTCTTCAGCGGAAGCCAGAGGACTCATTAGGAGTACCGTACTCTGGTGAAGCTCTGCGTATATATATTTGAGTTAATTAGAGCCATGATGAGTGCATATTACATGTACAGGAAAAGTTGTGAATCAGGAGCTGGCGCATATATATATATATAAATGTCATGTTAAAAGTTTTTACTTGAAATACAACTAACTGTAGACGGAAGAAATTTATTTTCAAAATGTAAGAAAAAATAAAAGTATATTAATTTTTTCTTGTATTTTCTCTTTAGGAATCATTTTGAAGCTTTTACTACCGAAGGTAACTTAACATTTGTTTTGTTAGCTTTAATTATTTGGATTGGCTCAACGTGTCTCCGTAGGCCCTTCTCTATAAAGTGATACCGCATTTCCTCTAATTAGCGTCGCCCTCCAATAAGTACCCCGTCTAAAACTGAAAGTATTTTATAAATGCAGTCCTCTAATAAGGGCCTCCTTCTAATAAACGCCGCAGCTACAAATACTGCACTTATTAGAGGCATGGGCGTAAAAGCTGACGAGTAACATTTCACAACGAACGGATGGACAAATCCCGGTGAATTCACTGTCGTTTCATAGTGGGAACTCAGATTTAAATAGACGAGGCAAAATTTCTCGAACCCTAATGTCCTTTTAGTAGGAGATTTGCACACATGATTGAATATTTTAACACGTGTTTCTGTTGTATCCTTCAGTTATTTTAACTGACAATGTAACAACAGCTGCGATGGGGTAGTTTAAAAAAAAACTATACAATTGTATGGTTTCCACTTATTTTTCCCTTTCAATAAATCCAAGTTAGACATGAAATCAGGTCGCTGGCATAAAGTAATCAATAGCTCGTAATAAGAAAACTAGTTTTATTTTTCTAGATTTGTTTCAATTGATATCCGACAACAGGATCTCAGAATTATCTTTGGCGTTACAATACAATTCAAACTGTGTCACACTTGATCTTGGGTCTGGTCAAACAATGTTACACCTAGCTTGTATCAATGGAAACACATCTGCTGTGGAAATGCTCTTACTTCATGGAGCTGATGTCAATTTAAAGGATAATGATGGATCTTCACCTTTACTTCTTGCGACTCAATTCGATAACATGTCGCTCGTGCCAATATTGATCAAGTACCAAGCAGATGTAAACACGGAAGATAACAATAAGTATTCACCTTTAATATACGCAGCATTAAATGGTGATTTACATTATTTGGAGTTGCTTTTGAATCATCATGCAAACGTCAATCATGCAAATGTAAGTGGATTGACTGCTCTTATGTATGCAGCATTAAATGGTGATTTACATTATTTGGAGTTGCTTTTGAATCACAATGCAAACGTCAATCATGCAGATTGTGACGGATGGACTGCTCTTATGAATGCAGCATGTTATGGTCATGCAGAATGTGTGAAACTTCTACTTGAGCATAATGCAGCAACAGACTTACGAAATGGTCAAAATCAAACTGCTTTTGATCTCGCTCGTAATCACAAAGACATTCAAAATATGATAACAAGTCACATGAATAATAAGTAGTCAAGAAAACTGTTTAGACATCGTTTTTTTTTTTTTTTTTCTATTCTTTATAACTCTTCATTAATGTGATTACATCCCCTGAAAATACAGAAAATGTTTCATAATCATAGAGACATCAGGGGGTGAACGTAATCAAGTGTATCTGACATTTTCAAAATTTCAATGTTGATATGTTACAGTATACTAATAGAACATCCGGGTGCACATTAATATGAAGTTACCGTACATGCTCTTTTAACGCCCAGTCTCTTTTTAACGCTCGCTTCCAATTTTTATTAGTAAACGCTTCCTCTCAATTTAACGCCCCTCTCTGTTGGATGAAATGGGAAAAGTCAACATAAAGCTAGTGAAAATCTCATAGGAGACAAAAATACACGCAATTTAGTTTATTTAAGTATTTTTTAGAACATATTAAAATAAAAAACGTTGTTAACAAGGGTGTATTGTTGATTCTTTTATTGGTTGAGGATATTACTTAAAGAAATCTTTACACTTTTTAATAAACGCCCAGTCTCTTTTTCACGCTCCATTCTATTTAACATCCACTTTGAAAGTGCAAAAATTAAATTAACGCCCATGGCGTCAAAATGAGTATTACCAGTACACGTCTTTTTCTGGCGTTTTTTATGAGCGGTTTCTTAAAGTTGAAATTGTCATTTTTCGTATATATTATTCATAAAATGTGAGCGAACAAATTGACAAGAAAAGGATTGTCTCTCATTTTTCGAGTTTTGAAAACATGTCACGTGCAGTCAACGATGTTCTTAACTTGTTCTGAGAATTTCATCCAACAAAGCCTTTGCGATTTTTCCTTATTTAAAAAAAGAAAGATGAAATCATTTTTTAGAATATTCCATTTCAAGCGACTACACAATTTATTATTATTTTTGTTCAACCATGTTATACGTGAGTGTTTGGAACACAAATTGGTAGGTTGGTAGATGAAATATGATTCATTATGATATCTATATTACATGCGTTAATGAATGTTCGTTCCCACTTTTTTGTTGTGCGGTATTTTTCAACAAAGAGAATTCCTATTCGAACTTTCAGCACATTATGTTGTGTTGTATTTTAAGCGCGCATTAAAAAACCAAAAAGCCATCAAAGCCATTGTTAATGCGCAAAGCTGGGTACCCATAAAAAATTAAACATCCACGGAAGCAATATAAGACATTCTAGCCGCACTGCACTGAAAGACGAAATCGAAAGGGTTAATAAGTAAGATCATTTGATCTTCTAGGCGGACGTTATCATAACTCATGAACTACCAGATACGCAAGAATAAAAAGACAAAGGAAACTTACGGACATATTGGCACGGCGAATAATAATGTTTTTACTTTTAAGATTTAGCCTAGCTATATATATCTTATTTTTACCACAAAAATAACAACTAGGCACAAGCTATTTTCTGGCAGCATTTACTTTATCCTGGAAATACAGGAAGAAAGAAAGAAATAATTGTTTTGCTATAGGAATAGAGAAGACACTACCTCGCACCACCTCTGCAAGAATTTTAAAATATCAAAATATTTACGACTTTCTTCTGTTACTGAAACCGTACACAAACCGTATTTATTCCCATCCAAATGCCATAGTCATTCAAACTGTTAACCATATAGCAAAAGAGCATTTGCAAAAACAGTAAAAACAGAGGTTGTCGTGTTTTGCACGTGCCCGCAATCAAAGAATGTCAAAAACACAAAAGAGCCAGCGCATTAGAAGAAAATCACAGCATCAAACCATAAACTAAACTTCATATAATCTTTATCAGTATTACTTAAGTCCATAGCCATAAAAACAGAGCTTTCAAAAAATCTGTACCTGTGTTGTTGTGATAAAGCATAGACAAAGACAAACTGCCATGTTCTACAGTGAATTGGGAAATTGTTCCTTGCCGCGAAATTTCAATGATCAGGACAGTTTCTCTTAACGTCATCCGCATATCAAAAAGAGGAAAACGGTCTTGGGAATGGGTTGGCCATCACTGAGCCTGAACTAAGCACCCTTGCAATCGAAGAATTTTACAACTTTCATGAACTTCCTCCGTTCATTTTAGACTAAATCTGAACACAAATCCGTATGAAGCGAAAATCTTCCTGTCATTTTTGACTTACAGATTTCCATGAGAAATTTTCCTATCTAGAGCAAGGCTAAAATCCCGCGGAATCTCATATATTGTGACCATGTAGCACTTTTTTCCCTGTGATTTCTACAATCATGCTGAATTTTCATGGCTTTCCACAACTTTTTAAAAGGAAAAAGTCAATAAAAAAAGTTTTTTTGCAAAAACATCTGCTCACTTTTTGCATTGGACAACTTTAGTCTCACAACCGGACTACCAAAAAAAGGACCAACTGTTTATTTTTTTCTGTAATTTGTTATACATCATTTCCACTCGGTTTTGCCAGTCGTGACTTGTAGAGACCAACATAAAAGTCCGTGACAATAGCCGAAGTCTGAAAATTGTTCAATTGAGGTAGGTTTCAATTTTGAGTTTCCAAATAATGCTTCTTTTGTTTGCTTTTTTTTCGAATTTTGAAAGCTCATGAAAAGGAGCTATAACGATTTTAAATCTGAAAGTTTTTTCAAGGGAATGAAACACAAAAAAAAAGATACAAAATTCACACTAGAATAAATATGTTACACAGCCAGGAATATGACTCCAACATCGTTCCCCAACACCCTTCACTCCAACAACAGCTTTGTGAGAAAACTAAAAAAAAAAAAATCTTTGTTTTCATGACGTGAACCTTGAACGTGATTTTTATTAGACCTTTACAGTCAGTCAGTTTTGTTGGATATTCTTTTATGGTCTTTCATCTTTTGAGTTAAAGACTAGTGCAAATCCTCCAAAAGCTTTTGATAATCAAGTAAGAGATCTTCATTATTGCATTTGGGTATATTCATTCGGTACCAAAACCATCCACACAGTCCAGTTTTTATTATTTAGGAGAATTCGGCTTGGAGGACAATCTGTGTGTTCATTTTGAGAATCAGCTATCTTTTTGCTTTATTCTTTCGCTTACGTAAGCAAATTCACATGGGAATAGAACTTACGTAAACGTACTGTATCAAAACAGAACAAATCCAAATCGAAAGTAGCTGAAACATAAAAAGTTATAATCGATACAAAGTGCTGAAAAAGTAACAGTTTCATGCAATAACCAATTTTTATCTCATGTCGCCAACTTATACCTGAAATTCTCCTTACTTACTTATAAACAGCAGATTCAATATGGCCAACTCACTTACTTATAAATTGCGAATTACATGTGGTCAAATCGCGATCTGAGATTGATATTAATGTTAATGTCGTGACATAAAAACAAATGGTGATATCGATAGCTGTTTTTCAACTGGAACCATTTGTCTTTCCCACAGTTTGCGAAAGTTTCATTGAGTAGTTTTTCAAACGATGATCTAGGCACGAAGAAGTGTCTTTGAAAAGATCCATCTGTTTGATGTGGAACCATGAACTCGTAAATGACTCGGCTTTTGAATTGAATTAAATTGCAACGTTAGAATCCTGATTTAAAAAGAATTGAAATTGATGTCTCGACTGAATAAAGAATGTTCTTATTCAAAACGAAAAGTGAACTGAAAGACGCTTAGTTTCGATTAAACGTTCGCACCATCCGCCCACTCTTTTGGTATCATTGGATAGTATTGATTGCTCCTGATGGTTTGGATGGTATGGATTAACCAAAAGATTAACAGGTCAACACACTTCTGAAGATTTTTATGATTAAATTGGTCATCATACTGTTAAGGATACCATTTATCATTTACGCAAACCGATGCATTGTAAAACCATGGAAGCGCTTTTATTCTCTTTGCGTGCTTTATCACTGGTCTGGCAGCGAAAATGCTTTAGTAATCTCCAGAAGATTTCTGTTTCAGTAACTTGATTCATGAACCAAGCTTCTAAACATTTCTTTCCTGAAGTGAACGCCTTACTCCAAGATTTAATGATTAATTAAACTTTCCTTTCAAATTTCACAATTTTTAAAGAAAATGTTGTCCAATAAGGTAAACTAATTCCTGCATGAGATTGATAATCAAATATGCATTCCCACTGCATGTCCACTTTTTACAAATAATTTACGGTCTAAATTGTGCACGAACA